>APFE030789935.1:0-51766 GCA_000404065.3 Pinus taeda
ACAAGGATAATTGAGCGATTACCAAATGGTGCATTTCGATGAAGAGGGAATGCCTCTCTTAGACGATCGTCAATGTGAGTAAGCATTTTCGGACCAATGAAGCTCATTTCATCAATGAGAATGTACTCTACATGACGGAGTTTCTCTTGCAGTTGTAGGAGTGGTTGGCCTTCAAGAGGATGCATTGTTTGGATAGGGATACGAAGGGCGGAGTGAATTGTGAGGGCATTTATGTTGAAAGCTGCAACGCCTGTTGGTGCAAGTAACAACAAAGGGTTTTTGTTTGCTGGAGAGTTTTCAGAAAATGCATGGTGTAGACATTTAATCAAATGGGATTTTCCTCTCCCAGCTGTTCCTTGTATGATGATTTTGCGTGGGGGTTTTGGCGAAGGGGTTTTAAAGTGTGAAAAAATAGTGGTGAAGGCTATGTTTTGGGTAGCAGATAATGTGTGATCTTGGGGAAGGTTGGAAAAAGAATGATGTTGGTTTTGAATCGTTGAGCGGTTGAATTCAACGAAATTTATGGCAGTTTCTTGCAAGTGGGGAGGGATAGTATTATGTGACCAATTGTGGTTGGCATCGAAGTCACGGTAGCCAATCATGTCAAGGTCATCAACTGCAATATTGTAACCTGGATGAAGCTGAAAGAGGATTTGTCATTCATTCATCTGCATGGAATCAGGAGGGATGTCGGGGGTAGTTTGATCTTCAGTATGTGGGGTTTGTGGGTTTTCAATTTCACGGTGGACATGCCATGGTGTATATGTACCCTTTATTTGTTCCCAGTGTGCAATAATTTCCGCATCAGTTGAACCAATATCATTGGGGAGTGTTCGGAAGGGGAAATACAATAGTAATTCACTCCAGCAAAATGTGGCGTAAGAAGGATCATCAGAGGAAGGAATGACATCGTAACGGGGCAATACATGTACAATCATTGGTGGGAATATGTGTTTCCATTGATTTTTTTTTTCCGCTGGGAAGAATATGACCATGAGCGTGAAGCTTCAAGGAGGGGTAGTGATTCCAATGAGACAGGCCTATTCATGTATGCAAGGATAAAGTTTGGTGTCAAAACAGCGTTATCAGTATCTTGTGAAACACGTTTGAAAACAGTCTTGTTGACATTCAAAGACCGAAATGTACGGCTGCTGAGAGAAAGAGGTAGCTTTTGCAACATATGGCATATTTCTTGTGCTCCAATGTCTCTATCTGCAATGGTTTCTGTAAGGAGTTTTCGGATAACGGCAACAGTAGGTGCTTCTGGAATGGCGCTTTGTGATAGCCGTGATAGCATTTGACGGTAGCTCTCAGATCTTGTTTCTGATTTTGCTGCATATTTTGAAATATATTTTAACACAGCATGGCGAGAAAGCACTGGTTGGCAATCAACATTTGCTCTCCAAATAGAGAGTAGATCGGCATTGTGAATATTCAATCTTTCATCATTGCGTGTAGGGACATAGGTTTTACGACCTTTATCATCAATGAAAAGTGAAGATGTGGACTTCAACTCCCACAGTACTCCATACCGGCAGCTAAGTACATTGTCTTTCTTGCGAAGACAAGAAGATTCATGACACTTTGTATGACGTTGAATGCAGTTGACAAGCTCTGTATAGTCTTCAAACTGATTGGATGTGAATATTGATGCTGTGTCAAGAAGACATGGGTTATGAATTGTTGATTGTTGATGCGGAATATTTCGGTGTTCTGCTTGACGTGGATTCCAGGCTGTTACGTAGTGGTCGAAATATTTCTGTGCATTAGCAATTTCTAATGCATTGTTCCAGTCAATTATGTCCATGTTTGGTGCATTTTGTAGCCAGAGGAAGCCATGAATGTGTGCAGATCCTCTATGTTGCCATTCATATCTGAATATAATATGAAGGAAAAATCTTGTTAAAACATATACATGCAATGTAGAAAATTAATGTAGAAGGAAATGGATATTAGAAAATACCTGCACCAATAGTCTACTGCATGGAGGCCTTTTTGCAGGATTTCTTCGAGAAAAATTGTAAATCTGCAATGCATATATTGGGCTGTTAGATGTGGGTTCTTAATTATGTTTTGGATTTTCCATTGGAAGTGGTTGACTGAATTGGAAGGAACACTGTCAGGCATGATCATGTGCAAGTCATGCCATTTAGTATCAGCTGCACTGAGAGTGAAAAAGAATGTCAGACTTCCTATTTGCGTGATCGTGTCAGTCAGCTCAGATCGGCGTCTATTCCAGAAAGACCATGTTCCCCGTAGTGCTGAACCGAACCGAATTATTTGCTTGGGTAATCTTGAATCTGGAGAGTCACGAAGACACTGTCGTAGGTCTGAAACCATTGTTGGCAAGTTGTTCTCAATGTACTTTTTCACAAAAACACTAGCAGTAGTTTGGCTACGATGACGCATTAGAATGTTATAAATATAATAGCGGAATCTTGGGTGTTGGCCAAATCGGTTATCATGGTAGTGCAGCAAGTGTAAAGCATATTCATGCATCTCAACTTTTGTAAGTCTTGGTTGCATGATCATGGCAATGCCGGTAGGGAAGAGTGTGGGGAATGCCATGGCAAAGAGGCCTATGGTGTTGTATTCATTCATAGCTGTTAAAGATATTGGAGGCCAATCGATAGAGCTTGTTGAATTTGACTGGGTCAAGTGCAAATAATTACAAATGTGTTCAAGCTCAGTACTTGAATTTGGGAGTATTGGAACGAAAGAAGAGGGTTGGATTTCTAATGGAGGTAGCATGACATCAGTATCATAAGTAGAATCAATATTGGTTTGATGGGGTTCAAAAGAGGAGGTGGTTACATTACGGAGAAGAGAAGAAATATCGGTAGGGTGATCTGGTAGTGCAGAAATAGCAGATGAATTGAATTGAACATCACAGTAGTAAGGGTCATTTTTTGTTTTGTATTCAAGGGCTGCAAGGACACGTGATTTGCAAACGAAGAATTCGTAAGCCTTTTCAGATGGATTTTTCCTTTTCACAATGAGGATGTCTAAGTCAGAAATCATTCGGGGTAAGTATTTGGCAATAGTGGTGATGTCTTGATGGAAGCTAATTGTATGGCCACTATATTTGTATTGACCACCACGAGCATGAGTGACTTGTAGAATGGGGTTTACACGTGCAATGAGCATTTCTTCAACTTGTGTTAACTGTTGAAGGACATAGGGTTGTTCACCAGGGTCCATGTTGTTTAGTTCAGAAAAACGATTGGTAGATTTAGATGATGCACAACGAAAGCAAGAAAGTCTACCGTGTAAAAGCTTTGTTTTCATTCCTGGGTATGCTTCTTTGCATATTGTGCAAACATGCATGCTAGAAAGTTCATCAATCCTTTCTCGAAAGCGACAGTGTTCTTCATTAAGGGGAGGGTTATATTGGATTTGATGAAGGTGAGATGGGTTGGTTTGTATAGTTGGGACAACATTAGAGGTGGGAAGGGATGTAGAGGAAGTAGTAGGGTTGTTACGGTTTTTATAAAGTAGTCGCCGCCGTGCATTTATTGTATCCTTTTGCTGTGCATAAAGAAGACGTCGCCACTCGCGTTTTTCCGCATCTTGATTGTTTATTGGCATATCTAAACAAGTAAAAACAATTAGTGTTAATTTCCATAAACAAGTGTTGCATGTTTGGAGAATGTATTACAAATTTTAGAAATATTTTTTTCTATTTCAACATCAGTGAATGTAGGTAGATTAGGCAGAAGGAAAAACATGCAATTAGGAGTAATATAAAATCAGGTGTTATTATGGCATCTATTATTGAGAGGAGAGGAGAGAGATAACCAAGATTTTGCTACCTCCTTCTTCTTCTCTTTTTAACAAGTTTGAACGATAGCATGAATAGATTAGCAAGCAAGAGATCATGTATAGACAAGTAAACAACGAATGGGAAAATTATGTAGTAAGTATTTACAAATGTTGATATCTATATTATGTAAAATGAAAAGTGGTAAACATACATATTTTTGAATAATTGGAAGAGAGTATTTGCGGAAACAGTGTGCATCACAATAACATGGGTGTAATTTACAACAATATGAAACAATGAGTTGTGCAGAAATGTTTGTTTATGTAAAAACAGTAGTGCTTGAAGAGACCCTAAAAAACTTTTCAAAGGCGGCGAACAACAGGCCGTTTTGAAGTGGACATTACTTGAATGTCATTGAGGACTTCTTTGCATGCGGAGGCATATTGAATTTCTTCTGAATTTATCAGTATTGGTTGCAAGCGTTGAACACCATTGAAGTAATCTGCTTTAATGGAAAGTGTTAGCAGAAAGCGGTGTCCTGAAATTCGGCCACAAATTTCCTGCAGATCAGTTGGTTCGATAGAAAGAAGGAACAGGTCTTTTGCCGTGATGCCCATGAGCTCGTTTCCTGCATCATTGAAAGATGTGACATTCTGCAGGTGCCCGGTGTGGTCATGTAGCTCAATTTTAAGTTTGTAACGGTAGTCACAATCTGGGAAGTCGTCGTTACATTTTGAACAATGCCAAAGATTGTTAGAATGATCCACAACCTTCTTCATGCATTGTTTGCCATTGAAATCTAATGGACATGCTAGAAAGTAGAAGTCGTCCATGTGAAGAGCAGATATTGTTGCACGAACTGAAACCCATATTGCTTTATCGGAGGTTTGCATGCCAGCAATTTCATGAAACGTCTTTTGTGGTAGGGCACGTTTCGAAGCAACACCATAGTTTCTACTCAAAGATGGAGAAGAAGAGCTATAACCTGTTTCACGGAACCATGCATGTAGTTGATGAGTTTCTTCAACCTGTGGATTTATGATGAGAGTGCTTGTTGATATCGTCCCTATTGTGGTGCCATTAAATTCAGAGACACGACCTCCTTTGATTGCAAGGATTGGTGGGTTGTCTAAAGAGTAGAATTCAGCAAGGTTGTGTCCTATAGAGTCACAATGGTCTCCCCATAATGTTACATCAATGCTAAAACCCGACTTGTCTTTTAATATGAGTGTTCTTCTTAATGTTTCACTTCCGTCCCTTCGTCGAATTGTTGATGCAGGTGAGGTGGAAGTAACAACACCAATGACATCCAGATTCGTATTTGGACTTGCACTTTTTATTTCAGCAATAGTCTTGAAGTGAAAGCTCTGGTAAGGAAATGTTGGATCATCTATTGGACATGGATTAATAGTGGAAGCATCAAACAAGTAAATTTCCCATTTGTTCTTGAGGTGGTTGTAGTTTGGATTTGCCTCTTTAATTGTGCCATTTGAAACAATGTATAGCTGCCCAACTTGAATTAGACTGTAAAGAGATTCAGCCAATTCAGCAAATGCAGAAAGGTGGATCTCTTCCTTATCACGATTGATAAGGTCAAACCCAAAAACTTTTCCTGACCCTCACACATTGTTGTAAGTCTTCAATGATGTTTTTGCAGATGCTCTACCTTGGATTGACCAATATTTTCGAGCAGGATTGAGTGCCGTGAATGGAATTGTTGTAGTTGTTGCCGTAATTGGTGGAGTAGTTGGATAGGCCTTTCCTATGCATCAACAATTGTCAACGCTTTTACCCTCCTCCGTTGGATCAAATGAGACACTTTCAACGGTTGATTTGAAATGTGATTGCTTTTTCTAAATATCAATTAGTTGCCTTCTTGACATGGCTAGATATTTTTACTGCTTTTTTCATGTATACATAGCCTTGCTATTTCTATTATAAAGCTTTCCATTATAAAGTTCTGGGCATCCATTGGCAGATGCTCCAGGTTTCCGGTGGCGTTGAAGACTTACCTTCTATGTTTATGTCGTTAGGCGACAGGGCAGCATTGGATTCGCCAAGGCCGAGGATTTAAAGGCAGTGCTGCAGAGTGTCGTAGCGCTTAAAGACTTTATGGATCACACAGCCATGCTTGCTACTCCTAACCAGAGGACTATCAGCGACTCAGCACACATGGTCGTCACGCACTGAGCAAAATACAAACAAGAACATCATGACAATTTTCCGAGGGCAACAATTCCTTCTTTATCGATCTTTTTCCAGTCTTGGTAGCCTATCAAAGTAAAGTACAGTCGAGGGGAATCGATCGTGTGTAGATCTTATAAGCTTCTCTCGTATTAATTCTTAGATTTCTGTTGATCTATTTGAAAGAATGATGTCCATAATTCTGCATCATTCATGCATTCTTGTCACTGACCCGTCTTTCTTCTTGTTGTCTATAGAATCCGAGAGAGTAACAAAAGGGACTTTAAATTTTCTTCTTCTTCTGTAAGCACCGGAATATGGTTAATTACAGTCAGAACAAAGGCTAGCCTCTAGGTTCATCTGTG
Organism: Pinus taeda; assembly: GCA_000404065.3. NCBI lineage: Eukaryota > Viridiplantae > Streptophyta > Pinopsida > Pinales > Pinaceae > Pinus > Pinus taeda. The sequence goes on from APFE030789935.1 coordinate 6,313, forward strand.
TGTTTTTCGTTCTTTCCTGTTGTTAATGTATTGAATTGAATTGAATTGGAAAATCATGGACAGGTGCCAATGGTGATTCGATCTCGCGACGAGATGAATTTACTATTTAGTTTTCGATCTCGTGACAAAACCCTGAGTGTTACCCGTGCAAGTTACCGTTTACCGTTTAGTTATAAGAAAGTGGAAGGAATGATGATTTTTGCTTTGCTGTACCCATAAATGGTAGAATAATAAGATATTATGTCTTGCTTGCAAAGTTGTCATCTACTAGTTTACTCGAAGACCGGTGAAGTTGAAACGACATCTTTTCTTGTTTTCTTGCATATGATCATAGTTGCCTCTTGGGACAAGAAAGATTCGTAACTATAAGCAATCAAGCCAACCTAATCAAAACCATTTGAACAAGAAAGGGATCACATCTTTCCATTATTATTGAAACTTACAGGCTTTAAATGTTTGTCATTGGCCATTTTGTACTGCGGTCAATTTTGGGATTTAAATATAATCAAATTTGTAAAGACATTACACTCGTGTTAAAGCATTTTCCACATTCCAATGTTGAATTACCGTAACAACCATTCAAAACATGTGAACGCACTATGCAAATCCTAAAGCTCAATTTCAGTTGAAAACATGTGAAAGCACTATGCAAATCCCAAAGCTCAATTTTAGTTTTGATGAAAGCACATCTTATATGGCAGAAACTCATTTTATATATACCAGATTTAACACGCAAATCGTTTAAAATTACCGGTACCTTTTAAAAAGGTTGCGGTAAGTTTTATAAAAGTAATGACATCTTTATCGATGAACCTAAGTATTTTTTAAATATGTGGAGGTATGTTCAGAAAAGAAATGGATATCTTTATCAAAACACTGTAAGTATTTTTAGAAAATTTTGTGGCAATTCATTAAAAAAAATAGTGATGTAGATTTGAGTATATAGAATGTGAAGGGAATGATTATCATATCTTTTCCATTAGAGGGAAATGCCTAGTGAACCTTTCACAAATAGAACCTACTTTGAAGTGTTAGGTAACTCGTAGAAATGGAATATCAAGAATATTATTAAAATGTCAAGTTAATCTTTCACAAATATAACCTACCTACTTTGAAGTGTTAGGTCACCCATAGATATATAATATAACTTTATGAAAAAATATATTATGAATGTTACATACTATATTTATTTTAAATAAATAAATTTGATTTTTTTATGGAATTCTAAAGCAAATCAAGTATGGTTTGCTTTTAATATTTTTAAAGATTACTATACACAAAAATATTTGTTTTTCTTAAATGGATTAGCATTGTGATTAGTGATTTCATACATAAGGTGTGAGACATAATGCCTATCACATCATGAGATGGGAGCAATGATAGTTAGTTAGTGGTAGAGGATGGCACACAACACATGTTAACCCCCAAAGCCGTGATCTAGTGCATCTTGAAGTTGTGCTTTTAAGCTCTATAGTTGCATGGGTCGTTCATTATCGTATTTTAACTAAATTGATAGAGCATTTCTCAAATTTTGGATTTGAATGTCTCATTTTAGGAAAAATCTCGAATTTCAGGTTGTTTGAGAGGAAGTGAAGCCCAGCTAATCTGCACATTTAAATTATAGTATCACGCATCATTTGGTTTAAAAGTTTTCTACGCTTTCGAGTCGACACAAGATAGTGAGTGATTTTATGCGCATCAAATCCCTTATTTTTCTACTTAGACTTGAGATTCGAGTGTCAAGTTGCAGGTGTATTCGTGCATTTATTTCACAAGGCCAAAGTCAGATTCATTGTATTCCTTTTTGGGAGAAGCTATCTCTGGTTGTATGATAGGGCCCTTGTAAATCTTGTTTACTCCAACAAAACACTTCAAGGCTATTGAAGTTGGTGCTCAAATAAATTTCACCACTAGCTTAAGGTCTAGAACTATAGACTTCGAGGAGGCTAAGATTTTGTCATAAATTGTGATATTCAGAGTGCTACATGGATTTATTTTTCCTTTATTACTAGCATAATGATGCCTTTTTTTTCTTAGCTATATTCTGATTCGATTGTATATGAAGCGGCGTGGCCTATAGGGATAGTCATTCGAGGAAGCACTGCTTTATGCAACCGCATGCTAGCTGACCCAAGTTTTCTGTTTAAAGTTTTTGTAGAGGTCTTGCTGCACCCATTGTATCATTTCTTGTATGCAGACAATATAAAAACAAATTTTTTATTGAAAACTGCATGCTGTTCTTTTTTTATCACACTGCATAATTTGCCATGGTCTTTCATTATGCATGCAGATAATGATTGATTCTTGTTGTGCGACATTTAATTTAGTCAAATATTATTAACACAATAGCATGTGCTATGAACCAGTCTCCAACACAATCGTGTTCATGTTTAGATGGTTGTCTTCACGCATGGTTGTCTTCAGGTGAGCGTGCGTGTTCATGTTTAGATGGTCGTCTTCAGGCGAGCGTGAGATCACAATCAGGAAGGCATCCATGGGGAAGAAGTGCTTTTATTCTTGCTACATGTAATGTTAGCAATGATTTGGTATTTTCTTATTTTTGTTTTTGCCTTCCGGCCTCCTAATTTGGCATTGACCATGGTTCTCTATAGACATGGTCTTCGGAATGGCTGTGGTAATTTAATTTCCAACTTCTAAGTTCTCCCTTTGACATTTAAGGTATGTAATGTCATATCTAGCATGGTTTCGAATATTATATTTTGACTTTCTAATCGCAATATACAATTATGGTTTTCAATGTAGTATCATTCTATATATGTATATTATTCTTTATAAAATATAATAATAATATCATGGTTTCTAATGGAATTAAGTTTTTAATAGCAATATATCAACTTGTTTTCTAATATTATGTCCTGACTTTCTAAATGCAATATATAATTATGGTTTTCAATGAAATATATTGGTAGGGGATAGTCATGGTGGTTATTGCCTTGGCCACTGCCAAGCTTCATATATGCTTGGCCATGGATAGAGGTTTCTTGATTTTGGTTAATTAACTTAACCTCTTGATTTTGGGTAATTAACTTACTCTAAAATGAAATAAGACATTCGATGTGTTCCTTGTAACATAGATATAAACAAAACATCTAAAGAAAAGTAATTGTACAATGATCCAAGCCAAGAAAACACGGTTTTCCACAAACCAATTAACTCTTCTAAAAAAATTCAACAATTCCAATTTAATAATCCTATCGGCCTCTCTTTGTACCTTTGGGACAATTGCTAGTGTAAAGCCTCTCACTTTCTATTTTCTCTATCCGGCCAGATCACATCCTCCAACTTTCTATTTTAAAACTTTGTGTTTTTGTTATTAGTCTTCTCAACATAATAGGTTATGTTTTGGAATTTTTTGTGATTTTGTTGGGTTAAATTTTGATTTTTGTTGTTTAAAATCAGTTTTAATAAAAACTGACTAGTTTTTTAGTTAAGAAATTGTAATTAATGAATTTTTAATTTTAACTTTGTTTTTGTTATTAGTTTTCTTAACAATTATATGTCACTTTTGGAATTTTTTGTGATTATTTTGGCCCAAATTTTGATTTTTGTTGTTTAAAATCAGTTTTAATAAAAACTAACCATAATGGCTAGTTTTTTAGTTAAGAAATTGTGTCTAATGAGGTTTTAATTTTAACTTTGTTTTTGTTATTACTTTTCTGAACATTATATGTCATGTTTTGGAATTTTTTTGGGCCAAATTTTAATTTTTGTTGTTTAAAATCAGTTTTTGACTCTATATATGGATTCACACCATCAAAAACCTTTGGGATAAGCACTATCATTGTGAAGAGTTCATAACCTAAACTTGTGATTTCAACATATCTCTACCATATTTTGGATAAATTACACTAAAAATATAACAAAAAGACTAGGACTTACTTATTTGGCATAATTTAATACTTTAGAATTTTAGTAATTTTTTGGATGTTCTTTTTTCATTATGTGTAGGAATAATTAAACTAGCACAACCACATTAATAAATGTGGTTGATAAACATCCATAGGCGTATATCACCTTTAATGTATTTTAATGTTAATTAATATATCAATGTCTTCAAATATACATTAATGTATATAACAACAACATCTATAAATACACATCAATACACAATATTGTCCACTGATACGAACTTCTACATTTACATGAACACCCATTTACAAAAATCTCCATTTATATATATGTAATTGGCATTATTGTGCATATTGGTATATTAAACCATATATTGTGCATATATGGTTTTGTAGAAATATGAACCCTTAGATTAATAAACTGAAGGCATTGATATTATAAACTCAAACCAATAATAAATCCAACAGGTAAAAATTAAAATCCCAAACTATATAAACCCAAAGATAAATATTATAAACCAAAGAGAATAATAAACCCTAGGGATTTATATTATAAACTCAATGTAATAAATATATATCTATTTGACATTATTGTTCATATGAGTATATTAAATCGTATATTGTGTGTATATTAAACAGTCGAAATATGAGCCCTTATATTAATAAACTGAAAGCATTGATATTATAAACCCAAAGCAATAACAAATCCAGCAGGTAAAAATTAAAATCCCAAGGTATATAAACCCAAAGATAAATATTATAAGCCAAAGGGAATAATAAACCCTAAAGATTGATATTATAAACCCAGTGTAATAATAAACCCAATTGATTCATATTAAAAAGCCAAGGGAAAAAATAAACCTAAGGGATTAATATGAAAATCCGAATGCATTATGAACACAAGGGAATAATAATAAAGGAAATGGATTATTATTAAAAATCCTAAGTATATAAACCGAAAGATAAATATTATAAACACTTAAATAAAAATGGTTGACCACACTTTACCATGATCAACCATGTATAACCATCGTTGACTTTAAAAAACGTGGTTGATCATCGTCGACAAAGTTTGACCATGATTACCATATTGATAATGTGACATTCAACCATGGTTGAGACAATGATTGATTGTCATGTCGAGATAATATTTGTCATAATGCGACGTTCAACCATTCTTCATCATGGTTGATTTTCATATTGAGAGAATCCTTGTGAGAATGTGACATTCAAACATGGATGAGCATGGTTCACAAAAATTGGCTGTGGTTGATAATTGTTGACCATGATTCATAATATAAACCCAAGGGAATAATAAACCCAAGGGAGCAATATTAAACTCAAGGGACGAATATTATAAACCCAAGGTATATAAACCCTAAGACAAATATTATAAACAGAAAAATAAACATGGTTGAGCATGGTTGAGCACGATTTGTTTCCATATTGAGTCAATCCTTAGAGTATGACTGAGCATCCTGCATAATGATTGTCATAATGCGACATTAAACCATCATTGAACATGGTTGATTCTCATATTGAGAAAATATTCATCATCATCTAACGGTGAATCATGGTTGTCGATGTTTGAATTTATCAAACATGCTATGATTCATATTATAAACCCTACGGATTAATAATAAAAATCCAAGGGATTTTAAACACAAGTGAATAATATTAAACCCAAGAAACATGAATTGTTTGATCAATAAACCCATTGGATTTCTATTATAGACAGACGGGAACAATAAATCCAAGCGATAAAAACTTAAAGGCCAAGATATATAACCCCAAAGATAAATATTATAAACCTAGGGGAAAAATAAACCCAAGGGGAAAATAAACCCAACTGAATAAAATTACAGCCAAAGGGACAAACATCATAAACTCGTTGGTATATAAACCCTAAAATAACTATTTTAGACACTAAAAGAAAAAGTGGTTGAGCATGGTTAGTTTCTATATTCACTCAATCCTTGCATAAACCCCTGGGAATGATATTATAAACAGAAGAGAACAAAAAATCTAAGCAATAAAAATGAAAAGGCCAACATATATAACCCCAAAGATAAATATTATAAACCCAAGGGAATAATAAACCCAAGGGATTGATATTATAAATCAAATAATAAACCCCAGGGATTGATATTATAAACCCAAGGGAATTATAAACTCGGGGCATTATAACTAAACCCCCAAGGGATCATCAACCCAAGGGAGCCAAGGGAATAAAATTAAACTAAAGGGACAAATATCATAAACCCGACGGTATATAAATCCTTAGATAAACATTATAGACACTAAAATAAAAAATGGCTAACCATAGTCAACCATTTTTTATTTTAGTGTCAACCATGTTTGATAAATTCAATCATGGTCAACCTTGATCCAACTTCAAATTTTGATGAATATTGTCTCAATATGAGAATCAACCATGTCCAATGATGTTCCAATTTCACATTATGACAATGATTGTGAAGGATGCTCAACCAAGGATTGACTGAATATAGAAACCAACCATGGTGAACCATGGCCAACCATGTTTGTTTGAGTGTTTATAATATTTATCTCTAGGTTTATAAACCATGGGTTTATAATATCCATCCTTTGGGTTCAATATTATTCCCTTCGGTTCATAATTCCTTAGGATATTAGTAATAATCCCTTCGATTTATTGTTCCCTTGGGTTTATAATATCAGTCCCATTGGTTTATATCATCAATCATGGTCAACCACGTTTAACCAGAGCCAAGCTTGTTGAACAATGCTTATCCATGTTTGAATGTCACATTTTGATAATGATTGTCTCAATATGAAAACCAACCATGCTCAACAAATGAATAAAATATTGAATATAATGGAACAATATCAAACGCCATGGAAAAGCGAACTATGAAAAAATCAAGCATCAAATAAAATTTACATACAACAAAACACATGGGAACAACAATGACAAGGAAATCAAGTTTCAGTTGAAAAAATGAAAAAATTATTGACATTTTATTCAAATATGTATATAGATAGAGATTTTTTCACATCTCTTCACATGTAGAAATTGCAATACAAAAATTGATATTCAGATACTCAATGATAACACAACTATTTCATGTGAGCCTCTTTCAAAACACCCTGGACGGTGACAAAAGCAACACCATGTCCAATCAACATGACAATTCCCATGATACTTAACATGCTCCGACCAATCCCTTTTAGTTTTCCTCCCAGTTTCTCTTACATGAAAATGATACAACGCTTGGACATCATATTTCATTACACCCAACACACGAATATGCTCATCAATAAAAGGAGGATGGAATCCATGTTTTTTGTCTAGCTTTTTTCGAATACATGAAACAAAACTTAAGGTTGCACCAATAGATTTGATCACTTCAATGTAATAAATGTCATCATGGTTGTCCATATTTGCATTTCAAACAGAAGAAAAAAAAAAATAAATAATAAAAAACATAATAAAATAAAAAAAAAATAATAAAAAAAACAAATAAATAAAAAAAAAAAAAATTAAGACATAAACAAAGAACAAAACAAATATAAAAAAACAAAAAACAGTTTTACTTTTTTCATTTTTCCATTTGCTTTAACGACATCAAAAAAAAATATGGAGAGAAGGAAGCAAAAACGACACTAAAATTGTAAAAGAAATGTATATAAACTCTTAAATAATTTTTTAAAAGAAAATACTTAATAATCGGCATAAATATAAGAGCATTAAAATGAAAAGGAGAAATGAGAGCATAAAAAAGGTTAAATTAAACCAATCAAATAACCGAAGATGACTAGCAGATGAAAGACCCATTCAATATTTTCAAAGCGCTCAATTTTCTGACTTTTTCAATGAACAAATATATTCAAATGATGAGAAAGATAGAGAAATTATCACGCCACATAAAAAATTTGCAAGAAACAACAAAAATTATATAAAACTATTCATCTCTTTCTCAAAGTCGTGCAGAAACACTAAACCATTCAAACAATATTAAACCCTTCAAATAGAAGTTGTAACATAAATAAATGTAAGAAATTGATAGTATAAAACAAGGTGCATAAACCGTACAAAAATTATCAGAAAATCTATGAAATAATTAAGCAAAGGGAGCTATAGTAAAAACCCAAGGCATTGTAAACTGAAGGGAAATATATTAAACACAAGGGACAAGGATTCCTATACTAGATCAACATGTGGAATCTTCTTCTGAAGAATATTCTCCCCTGTCTGAAACTCCAACAACGGATGATGCTTTAAGTGATGTAATTAATAGAATTGGGAGACTCAATCTTGATTCACTCCCAACTCAATCAACAGAGCAGCCTGGACCATCTCAGAAAGGTCCCCCAAAGTGGCTGACAAAGACACTTGAAAGTGTTCATCCTGATGAAATTGGAAAAACAGAAACCAAAAATGCAAACCGACAAAATGGAGGTGATGTAGATGACTCTAATTCACCTGTTGATATGGATGTTTCTTATGATTATGAATTGAACTTGTCTACAGACTTTGAACCAACTTCCTTTAAAGAAGCTGCTTCTCATGATGAATGGTAAGAAGCAATGCAAAAGGAGTATGATGCCCTCATAAAGAACGGCACTTGGAAGCTGGTTGATCCTCCATTTGGAACCAAACCAATTGGCTGCAAGTGGGTCTACAAGAACAAGTACAAAGCTGATGGCTCACTTGACAAGCACAAGCTAGGCTTGTGGCAAAAGGTTTTGCACAGAATGAAGGGATCGATTATGAGGAAAATTTTGCCCCCTACACAAATCGGCCCACCATCCGGAAGACTCCTTTGCACTAAGCAGCTCAGAACGGTTGGAAAAGTCCATCAACATAGATGTAAAAACTGCCTTCTTTGAATGGAGATCTAAAAGAGAATGCTTTTATGTCCCAGCCTGAAGGATTTGCTGTGAAAGGACATGAACATAAAGTATGAAACTTGTGAAGTCCTTGTATGGCCTCAAACAAGCACCACGAGCCTGGTATGAAAAACTAACTGAGCATCTTCTGAAACTCAACTTCAATCATTTTGATCTTGATGATGCAAATTTATTTGTCAAGAAAGTGGGCAAAATAGTTGTATATCTTGTGGTATATGTAGATGATCTTCTAATGACAGGTAACAATGAAAGCTACATTGCATCCATAAAGAAGGAATTGGGGAAAAGTTTTGAAATGACTGATTTGGGCTATGTTCATTACTATCTTGGCATAGAAATAACCCAACATCCAAAGTTCATATTTCTTTCTCAAAAGAAATACATTAGAGATTTGGCATGATGACATAATGCAATCCTCTTACTACTCCAATGGAACAAAACTTAAATCTCACATCCATTGAAGGAAAAGAATTTGAGGATGCAACAAAGTATAGACAGCTTGTAGGAAGTCTCAACCACCTAACTACTACTAGCCCAGACATTTCATTTGTTTTTGGAATCCTCTCCAGGTTTATGCAAAAGCATTGTGAGGGACATTGGTCTGCTGCAAAAAGAGCTCTAAGGTACTTGAAGGGAACTCAAGACTTCATAATCAAGTATACACAGGTGGACGACTTCAGCTTGATTGGATACTCTAATTCAGACTTTGATGGAGACAAAAAAAAACTAGAGTATCTATGTCAGGTTATGCTATGAGTCTTGGATCAGGAGCTATCTCTTGGAGATCACACAAACAATCAGTTCCAGCAGATTGCACAATAGAAGCAGAATATGTGGCAGCCGCTTAGGCAACAAAAGAAATTGTGTGGCTCAGGAAAATTCTTGAACATTTGTAGGTAAAATAGTAAAATGGACTCCATTCATGATTGCCAATACCTCGACAATAAAGTTGGCCAGGAACTCAAAGTTCCATGATCGAACGAAGCACATAAATACTAAATATCATCTAATTCGACATCATGTTGAGGCCAAAACAATCCATCTCCGACATTGTTCCACTAATGAGCAAATTGCAGACATCTTCACCAAAGAGCTTGGAAGAGAAAAGCTTGAAAGATTCAGAACGATGCTTGGACTCACCAACATCGCTTCAGATTAAGGGGGGGAATGTTGACACGTAATCATCAGGATTGGGTGAATAACTAAAATTAATGTAAATAAATAATAGAGAATATGAATAGTCACCAGGAGATGAAATGAACAGTCTCTCCCTCATGTATATAATAAAGACCAACCTAAATGAATATCAACGAATTGTTTTTGAGGAGTTACTGCCTAGTCTGACAGATTGCAAAGCCAATGTATATGAACCACAGTCCACACATGATTTTTTAGGCATTCAACATGACAACTTAAAAAAAAAAAACCAAAACCAATAACTAAATCATGGTACAAAAAAAGCATAAACTATTAATAGCATTTCAAACCACTTAACCACAACAGTAAACTCAATTCCGAATTAAAAAAACTCAAAATGATATAGACTTTAAATGCTCCTACTCTTTTTTCCTAAGTGTAACACAATCATTTTTTTTCATTTTTGCATAACATTAATAAGAAAAAGGTGGCAAAATTCGCAGACCATCAATCAATCTCACTCTTGATATAACTGTAAATGTAAGAGACTGGGACTTATTTATTTGGCATAATTTAATACTTCAGATTTTTAGTAATTCTTTGGATTTTTTTTTTTCATTATGTCTTGAAATAATTAAATAAATTTGATATTAAGATTAATTATATATTTATTTATTTAAATTTAAATTTAAATTTTTTTAAATTTTTTTATTGAATTAATATACAAAATTGCAAGTATATAAATATAGTAAACTAGTGCACCCATATAATTGGGTCAATAGATGTCTTTAATTGGAATAGAATTTCTAAAATTTTAATAGCAAATAATAATAATTTATCTTCCATAAAATATTCCAATATTTTAATGGTTATCAATATGACTACTTTAATTTAATAAAACATATCGTATTTTAATTACGAGTAAAAATCATTTTCAAAGAAATTTTAGACTTCTATCCTTTCAAAATTTATTTATAAAAAATAAGATAATTTAATTCGAATATAGAGTTGAAATTGATAAATATCTTTTCATGCAGCTACCGCTCATAAACATACTTTATTTGAACATTGCAATCTTTCATCTAAGTTAAGTTTAGAGAACTGAAACTTGTATAGAATTGAAGCTTAATAATAAGTATGATATATGTGGATACTTGTAAATATTCAAACATAAATGTAAATGATAGCATACAGTGGGTGAAGCTCCATTTTGTGTTTGCAGGGTTTTTAGAGTTCTTTGGAGCGAAGGAGGACCACTGCGGCGACCACTGTGATAAGAGCACGTTCACATGGCGGCCAACCAGCGACCTCCCCCCGTTCATCCACCCCGGGACAACTTTTTTATGCTCCATAGCTGGTGCCCCTCGCTCATCAACCTGTCTGATGCCCAGGTTTGACATCTGTCCGTTTTGCTAGTCCATCTCTCGTCCTAAGCTTCATCCATTTATACTCAGAGACTCGTCGGTGAACTGTTTCGGGCACTTTTCGCCTGTCGCCCCCTTCAAGGGCGACTCTCCTCCTTTTCTCTCTGCTCTTTACTTCTATTAGCTATTAGCTACAGCTCTAACCAGCTTCTTACTCTCATGGTTGTCGCTCTTGCACACAGTGGTAGCCCTCGTGGTTTCAGGTCCGTCTCTCGCTCCTGCGCCTCAGCTCTCTAATATATTTATCTGGTTTTAGCCTTTCTCTTCCTTATAGTTATAGTTTTTGTTTCGCTGGTTTTTTATCTGATATCGTTACGTTTTTAGGATTTTAGTCTGTTCTTAGATGCCACTACTTCGGACTATATATTCCATGTTTTTTTTTTCTTAACCATGGATTTGTTTCAGATCCTCAAAGCGCATTTCTCTATTTATAAACCTTGTAAAGATATCAGATTCAAGCTCGGCAATTGGTGGTGCATCTTTAAGCTATACTACTGCTGTTTCACTTGCTGCACACCCCCTGCTATCTAGTCTGCCATCCCCGTCGCCTTCCCGCTGCTCGTGTTCCGAACTCGCGGTCGTGTTTTTCAATTTTTCGACGCCGGGATTTCTTTCAAAATTTCGCCTTAGGTCTGTACTTATTTCCTCTACGTGTTATCTGCCATGCATTTACTATTTTTATCTGTTCTTCACAACCTCTTCGGATGTTTGGCGGCCTGCTGACGTCTCCTCTCCCTCCTTTTATCCCATCCCGAGGCTGTCTATCCTGTCTTTGTCAGTTCTCTGCCTGACATTCCTTCTCGACCCTTCCTTTTTCTGCTCTATTAGACACGGGGTCTTTGCCATCTTTATATCTCTTTTTCCAGGTAATATATGCACTGTCCTCTTTCTGCTCTTTTCTTCCTACCCCATATCGTACAATTCCACTGGAGGATTTTTTGACTGCATTTGGCACATATGGAGAGCGGCTCTGACTCGACCGCCACTGAGGCCCTTATTAATGCCACACTAGATGCAGAACAGGCCTGGTTGACTGGTTCAACTGGCGTGGACTGGCAAGATGCTCTGTACGATGTGGCTATCAAACCATCCTGTCAGCCACCCGTTTCTCCCCCCCTATCCATCGGGGCAATGCAGATCGTCCTCATCCCCAGCGTCCTCCACACAAATCCCACAAGCCTGTCAAGACTACTGCCCCACCCTCGGCTCTTAAACTAGACTCCGTTCATCTCTCCGAACGCATTGACAGCCTTCAACACCTTGCCCTCATTGGACGCTGGCACTTCCCTATTATGAATGATTCTGATATGCGACTGTGGCTTGCATCCCATTGGAAACCTGTCATCAGGTATACCCCCGTCATCTCTAATCTGATGAAAGGATGGTACTGTTTTCACTTCCTTGCTGCTGGAGACGCCGAGGCCATCTTAAAAAAACCTTGGGTTTACAAGCGCAGTTTCCTCGCCCTTTACCAGTGGTATCTTCGCTTTGACGCCTTATGTAACACTCTGACCAACAATCTCATCTGGGTGAAGCTGTCAAATCTTCCCCTCGAATTCTGGTCGAAGGAAACTATGGAGGAGATCGGGAACGTGATCGGGCGATTCGTCTATGTGGACCCCTGGTGCACTGGTGAGAAGGATAAGAGAATCTCTTGGATTCTCATTGAGAAATCCTTCCGGGGTGGATATCCTGAGTTCCTGGATATTGACTGGCGAAACCTCCATATTCAACAGCGCCTAGATTATTGGGGAATCCCTTTTCGCTGTGCTGCCTGCCACCATACAGGTCATCTGTTAAAAAATTGCCCCCGCCTAAAGCTTTCCCGCCCTCGCCGCCCTCATTGTCGCACTGGCCCGCCCTCCTCATCTCACCTCTCCTCCTCCCCTGATCCTCCAAACACCCATATACCCGCGGCTTCTCCCGATCCTCCTATCTTCCCCTCACCACATGACCCCTCTCCCCTCCCGCCCCCTCTCACACTTCTACCCCACTCCCCCCTGCCCCCCATCCGGAACCTTCAACCCTACTGCAATCAATCCCCCATCCCCATCCAATTAAAGACTTCTCTTTCAACACTTCCCCCATCCCCATTACCTCCTCCACCCCCTCCCCTGACAAGACCCTTCTCTCTCAACTTAAGGGAAAGGGCCTCTGCACATCCATTACTCCTGCCAACTCCCCCTCATCTTCCCCCATTAATCAACTAGACAACGACCTTGACATCTTCCTATCCCGTAAATCCCTCGAACTTGAACCCCTCACCATTCACAAACCTCCGGCTCCTGGCTTACCTTTCATCAGCCCGGATTCGGCTAAGAATACCACTGTCAGAAAGAAAACTCGTGGAGGCAGCAGGAATTTCATGGGCCGAACCACAATCACAGACCATGGCGTCCGGAATCTCTCTCTCATTGATGTTCCCATTCATGACCTTTCAATCTCACAGCCCCTTAGAGAAAATGTGGCTGGCGAGCCCTCAAAATGAATTTCATCATTTCACTGAACATTCGGGGCCTCGGCGTTGACCCCAAATTTCTAACGCTCAGGGACTTCTTCCGCTCCTCTCGCCCGAGTATCATCCTCATTCAGGAAACTATGCGCACTTGTGAGGCCTCCCTCACTTACTTCAGGAAACTTCTTCCATCCTGGCACATGGTGGCCACAGATGCCGATGGTCTCTCTGGTGGACTCGCGACTCTCTGGGACCCTTCCCGTGTCAATGCGAAAGCATACAAGTGCTTTGCTGGAATCTTCATCTCTGCCACTGTCAGAGGCATCGACATCCCTCTGAACATTCTTAATTTATATGCGCCCTATAAAAAAAGGACCCCTTTCTGGTCAAATTTTTTCTCCTCTGCTATCTTTGAAATTGAACACCTGATTATTGCAGGTGATTTTAACCTCACTCTAAATTCTAATGAATGCTGGGGTCACTGTAGGCATCTCAACACTCTTGCAGAATCCTTCAAAATCGAACTTCTCAATCATAATATTATTGATATTGCTCCTGGCGAGATGCGGCCAACATGGACAAACGGCAGGACTGGACGTGACTACATTGCTAAGCGGATTGATAGGGTCTTGGCACACGTTAGCCTCATTGACTTTCTGGGCATGCCAAGTCTTTCCACCGAAAATGTTATAGTCTCAGACCACCGCCCCATCATTCTCTCCTGGCTGGACCGCGGCGCCAAAAAGGGTTATCCCTTTAAATTTAACAGTACTCATCTGCTTGACCCCGCCTTCAACGAGCTCATCTATATCACATGGGAATGGGTCACTTCAGCTTAGCCGCTCTTTCCTCCCCGCTCTCTTAGTCAGAAGTTACAGGCGCTAAAACAAACTGTCAAGGTTTGGGAGGTGGCGCAAAAGAAAAAGGATCGGGCGGCTCTTCTCCATATACAACAGGAAATTGATCTCATCATACAGGAGACCGCCAACTCTCCCCTCTCCTTCGACATGAAAAATCGCATTCATTCTCTTGAGGGAAAGAGATCTGACATTCTCAAGAAGAGGGAGGCCACCTGGCGGCTCAAAAGTTGGGCGACCTGGCTGCGCGAGGGTGACAAAAATACAAAATTTTTTCACAAGTATGCCACCTCGCGCAGAACCAAGAATGCCATTTGGCAGATCAAGAATGACAGCGATGACACTTTTGTCTCCCAGCTCGACATTTCCAGGGAAGTTGTCTCCCACTTCAAGAAACAATTCACGCGCAGACCATATGTTGACTTTCAGGACCTCTTATGGGGTATTGACTTGGCCCCCCTTATATTTGATGACAATGCCAATGATGTCTTATACAATCCAGTCTCAGAAGAGGAGCTCCTCCGCATTATGAATTCCTTCCAAAAGGACAAGTGCCCAGGTCCCGATGGTTGGACCATCGAATTTTTTATCCACTTTTTCGACATTTTCAAGGCGGATATCCTCTCCATGGTTGAGGATTCCAGACTTTCTGGCTTCATTCATCCTCACACCTCCTCGACGCTGATTGGTCTGATCCAAAAGAACGCTGATCCTGAAATGTTCAAGGACTACCGTCCAATTTCCCTGTGCAACATCACCTTCAAGATCATCACTAAGATCATTGCAGAACGGATCAAAGGATTCCTGGCCTCCTCCTTGTCTCAAGATCAATACACCTTCGTCCACGGCAAGAACATCCTTGACGCTATGGCCAACACACAGGAATGCCTCTTCTCTCTCCATGCCCGTCACCAAGCTGCGGAAATCATGAAAATCGACCTTCACAAGGCTTTTGACTGCATCGACTGGGGGTTCTTGGAATGCTTGCTGGCCAAGATCGGTTTAAGGCCCCAAAACATCAGATGGATCATGGCATGCTTTACAAATGTCAACTACGCCGTTATTGTCAATGGCCTCCCTACCTACTTCTTCCAGGCACAACGAGGCCTGCGACAGGGCTGCCCACTGTCACCTCTTCTGTTCATTCTTGTCATGAATTCTCTGAGCCTACACATCAACAAAGCTGTGGCCGAGGGGCAAATCAAGGCGGTCAATATTTGCAGACAGGTACATATCTCCCATAACCTCTTTGTCGACGATGTTCTTTTGTTCGCTATGCTCTGTCAAACTTCATGGAACTGCATCAAGGACATTCTTGACCGATTCAACAACACTTCTGGACTCTTCATCAACAAGCCTAAGTCAATGTTATACCACAACGACGTGGGCTTGGATACGGTGGCATGGATCGCCCAGCTTTTCGGCATTAATTCGACCCCTCTCTCCCAAGGCCTCAAATACCTCGAGTTCCACTCAAGCCCTCTGGTTATTCCAAGCTTGACTGGATTTGGATAGCTGAGAGATTCTATAACCGCATATCTGCCTGGGAATTCCGATATCTCTCTCTCGCGGGCCGGGTCACTCTCTCACATGCTGTTCTGCTTCAGATGGCGGTGTACTGGGCACACCTTTTCCATCTCCCGACCAGCATCCTCAAACAGCTGACCTCGATCACAGCACATTTTATCTGGGGCGGCAGCAAGAATCGATCTAAGATACACTTGACCAAAATGAACAGGATCGCTGTGCCAAAACACTTAGGCGGATGGGGCCTGATAGACCTACGCACTTTTGGCAGATCTCTCACCTGCAAAACACTACACAGAGGTATCTTCAGCACTGGGCCATGGAGTATAACGATCCAGCAAAAATATTTGAAGGGACGGGATCTGCACTTCTGGTATCGTAGAGGCGCCATTGGCATATGAGGAGGCTCTGCCATATGGCGTAGCCTAAAATCTGTAGAAATTTATTTCTTATCAAAGCTCAGATGGAGTCTTCATTTTGGAACACGAGTTCTCTTTGGCATCGATTCGATTGCTAGCAAGCAATGTTTTTTCCTACCTGATAACATCATCGTCGCCATTCATCACTTGGGTCTTTTTTCATGGGATAAAGTCATATTGGATTGGAATGGTTCCTCCCCCATCTGGAAGACTGCAGAACAGATCGGCCTGCTGCATCCCTTATTCCCTGTCTGGTCTCAAGTTCGTTCGTCGCTGCAGGTCTCTGGAATTATGCGCAGCGGTCCTTTTAACCACTTTCACTGGTTATCTACCAATTCCACTGCCCCCATCAGTGTCAAAGACATATACACAGATCTCATCTCCACGCTGGCCTCAGTTTCTGCTCCAGTTTTTCCCATGACTTTTTGGAAATCTGGATGCCCGCCAAGGATGATTTACATTGCTTGGCTCCTATTCAACAACAAGAACCTAACCTGGGAAAACCTGAGAAAACAGTCCTGGCATGGTCCCAACAGATGCTCCATTTGTGAGACTGATGAAGAGACAAATTTCCATATCTTCTTTTGTTGCCGGCCCACTCAGGACATATGGTATGATCTTGCTCGTCTTTACATCTTTCCTCACGTTGTCTTCGACACTGTGCAGGTTGCTTTCATCTGGTGGTCTTCTCAATGTGCAAAACGCCGCCCACTTCTCATTATTACTGTCTGGTTTATATGGCGCTGGCGAAACCACAGGATTTTTGATTCCATAAATGCCCCTCTCAACTCCATTCTTCCCTGCATATGTTCTCTCTATGATAACATCAGTAACAACACATAGATCAATCGGGGCTCATACTCCATTTTCTCTATTTTCAAATGGCTGGCCTTCAGCTCTCTTACAGGATGATCTTTATGCTTCACACCATTCTAGACCTTTGTTCAGTTTCCATATATGTATTTTTTGGACACTCTATGTTCCCACTGAACTTCCTATGACTGGCGCCTATGGGGCACACGATCTTCTGGAATTTTTATGATCCTTTATATTACCTTAATACAAACATGCAGATTTTTCTTCTGAAAAAATGATAGCATACAGTACTCAGGAGTCTCTCACTTTTTGTTTGTCTGTTAATTAGATACTTAAATCATGCTACCGATTAAATATAAATAATACCGCATGTATTGAGTCGACCGATCCAATGAGATTTTCTACCTTTTACTCTGGCAATGTGTTGGTCAATATAGCTCAAAAACAAGATTTCTTCGCAATTGACATACTTATCACAATTAAAAGTAAATATAGTTAAAATTTTGAAGTAAAATTTCAAATGAAATTACAAAATATTCAAAATTATAAAATAAGAATTTGTAAAACTTCAAATTTACATTAAAAATTGAAATATTCAAATACTTTAAATTAGAAATATTTAAATAAAATTATAGATTTTTTTGGTGATTACAATCAGCGTACTTACCACAATTCCAATTTAGGCCTCTAACGTCATGGTTAAGGATGATCGACAATAAACTGCAAAGGGGCCTATGCTGCAAGGTTGTGTTACATTAGGTAATGGGGTTGTGGAGGGTTGGAATTTCAAAACAAATTCACTCGTTAAATTTGATGGTTTTCACAACTACCCAATTCTCTTAGTAATTTCAAGAAAGAAACTTGACATGTCCACCTTAATTATTGCTGTGAACTTAAAGTATATATATATATATATATATATATTATATATATAATATATATTATTATAATTATAATTATAATTGACATTTTAATTTAGTTATTCAAAAACCATCCAAAACAAACACTTCTTATATCTTAGAACAACTCAATGTAACCACACTAATCACTTTTGATTCTTTTCCCTCCACTCAAATCACTCCCTTTCCATCCATCTTAATTACTTTATCATTAACAAATCTAACATGTTTCATTTAGATCCTTTTAAAACAATATTATGGATAGAGATTAATAATTATTTCAAAATGATGTTCTTTAGTTTCTTCTTGCTTTGGAAATATAACATAGATTTATGATTTAACATTGTGAAAAAATCAGTAAATACTCTAAAAAGGGATCTATAAAAACATTATATTTAATCAAAATTTATATTACTCACATGGGAAAAATATTTATGGGGCAATCTAATTGTTCTGCATTTTTGCTTTTTGTTTTTTTAGGAATTGCGTGATACAAATTTAGGTGAGCTTGCCATTTTCATTTCTTGATATACACTTTTTGAATACATAAATGCATTCAAAGCGCTAAATCTATACATATTTAGCAACTCGAGTCTACCCTTTCAACTAATTTTTGGAATATTTTGAACAAAACTCATCAAAAAATATAGATAAAAAATAAAAATTCAAAACATTTAATTTACACTATATTTGTTTGCATAAATACAACACAACTAACTACTTTTAAAGTAAAAATAACATTAATGTTATTGCCAATGCGAAATGATTGAGGAGCCACCTTTGGGGGAATTGCCACAATTCTAGTTTGATTTATATATATATATATATATATATATATATATATATTATATATATATATATATATATATATATATATATATATATATATATATAAACCACTATGAAGCAATGATCCCTTTCATTCTTGTTCACATTAAATATTTTCATTTTATAAATAATATAATCTAAATAAGGATTGACAAAGAATATTAATTAATTGTATGTTAAATTATAAACAAGAAAATTGTAATATAAAAGTGTAAGTTCTCATACATCTCAGTTTCTCATTCAAACCTAAGCATCAACCGCATAAATTCATTTTGATCTCGAATCTATCAAGCATCATTAGGTATCATGGAAGTGATTGCAAATTTCCTTCATTTTGCCCAACATACCAAGAAATTGTTTTAACCATAACCATTTTTTTGTTTAATTGTTTTATATAATATATATGTATTTGATATTCAAATATTTTAATTAAGTTGGTCATTGAAAGATTTTGCTTATAGCTTACCCTACTCACATTAAAATGTTTATCCACACAATAAGAACACTTTCTCTATATATTTATATATACATTGAATTATTTTCTTATTAATATTCTTTTGAATGTTATCTCCAACTGTGTGTGTGTGTGTGTGTGTGTGTGTGTGTGTGTGTGTGTGTGTGTGTGTGTGTGTGTGTGTGTGTGTCAGTGTAATAAGAGGTTTATGACAGGATATGAGCTATCCTATGGCCAAGAAAACAAGTAGTTTGCTAATGGATTGTATTTTTTTAATGTTGGATTTTGGCAAGTTAATTATATAATTGTAGATATATATAATTGTTTATTTAATGTCCATTAACAAATCATATATATATATATATGATATAATTTGTTTTTATCATATAATTCTTTTAATTACATTTTAGTATGCTAATTATATAATTGTAAATATTTAATATCCATTAACAAATATGTATTGTTTCCATCATATGACCCCTTTTTTCTGGCGGTTTTTCCCTTGCAAAGTCCTTTCTAGTCATGCGTTGAGTGGGAGCAGATCTATTCATCAGTGAGATGCGATAGTTTATGATTTGAACCTAACATTTAATGATGCATAAACTCCATATAAATCGATTGGTGTACACTTTTGAACCAGTAAATAACATTGTTATCAATCCAGCATAAAGATAAACTACATAACAAAAATCAATTGGTGTACATTTTCTAAAGAAAAATCACTGTTATCCATCCTATATAAATCAATTGTTATGACTAATATTGAGAGATATTTAAAAAATAAATTAAATTTTAAATAGGAAAAATCTTTTTTATAATAAATTTTTAAAAATTATTATTTTATGCCTTGGGGCGTTTCCTTTGCAACATCTGATGCAATGCTAGTTATATCCTTTTCTCATATTAAAAGTTAAAATATCGATAAATAAGAAATGTTTATTTTCAATTAATATATATAAAAGATAGATAATGAAATATTTTATTATGAATATTTAGTTTATTATTATTATTATTTGATATTATTATTTAATTTTCTAACATTATATTATATCATGAAGTTTGTTGAAATAATTTTTAATAATGAAAAAATTATATGATGCTTCAAATAGTAAAAGTATTATTTCTATATATATATATAAATAATTTGAAAAACTTTTCGATTAACACTTCGTAAGCTATTAAATCTAAATATAATATATAATCAAAGTGACACATTAACTATAGTTATCTAGAAGGAATGTAGCAATCTGATCTTATTATTTGATAGTCTTCGTAAAGGCATGAACAAAAGTGAGTGATGGGACCCAGCCCACTTGGCGTAACCTTTTGTGCTTTAGAGGTTACAGTTGGATGTTACGTGGAAACGAACCCTCGCTTTTTCCCGCCTTCTGTCGTTGGGTAGCTGTGCATTAACTCAGGGTGTAAATGCGGCAGTCCTTCTGCCTTGGAAAACGATGTTAACCCTAACCTTATGTGATTTCTCGATTGTTCTTTGTCATTGTTACTGTTGGTTCTGAGGGTTTCGAGCTCTGCGTATGGAAGAATGGTGAGGGTGTTGTATCCTGTTTCTGTTGGCTCTGGATTATGATTTCATGGTTGTTGGTTGTATTTGAGCTTGCTCTGGTTAAGGGTGGACGCCTTCTCCGCGCATTTGATTGTTTGTCCGCCTGCTTGCATCGCTGTTGTTCGGCTCTGGGGTTTTCTTGCTCAGCTTCTGTGTCCAATCTCTGGTAAGTTGTTCACCCGCTCTGCTACTCTGTTTTGGGTTTAGGAAATCGAGCTCTGCATGCTGGTAGTGGTTACTGTAACGAATGGTTACTTAAAAAAATGTATGGTTTCGAATTTGATTTGTTTCAACTCTGGTATTTGGCTTTTGCTACCCCGTTCCTGCATATACTGTTGGTCTTGTGGTTCTTTGCTTCCGAATCTGGTTTGGTAGTGATTCTTGGGTTTATGAATTTGCTGGTAACGCTGTGTTGTCCATGGCTGAGCGTACAGGAAAAACTGGAAATGCTCGTTCAACCCCTGTTACAGGTAAATAATCCTTCTTTGATTCAGTGTTTGCGATCTCCTTGTTCTGGGTCTAACCCCAAGCTGTTCCTCTGGTCTCTAGTTCCCGGTGGCGTTCTCGGGTTTAAAAGTATGGCTCCTCCTCACGCGCTCTCCAGGTGAGGGTTTCTTCTTTTTTTACCCTTTAGGCTCTGTACTGTTGGTTTAGTTTCTTTCGAGGGTTTCGTCCCTTCTCTGGTTTTGGGAAGCTGCTAGCACACTTTCGCTTATCTTTTGCAGGTCTGCTCTGGTGGCCTGGATGGCGCACGTCTCTGTGTTCAATATGTTTGGTAGCGTGAATATGGGTAGGCCTGCAACCTATATTGTCCTGCTGCCTAGAGGTCTCTGTTATGAATACGGTTCGTTTGTTAGTTTACTGTTTGAGTCTGGTGTGGTTCACGTTCGTCGTTGTCATTCTGGGATGAGTTCCTGGTGTTGGAACGCGGCTCCAACGAAACCTTATCTCGAACCTGTGTTCAAACCCTAACGAGGGTTTTATGTGTGATGCTTGTCTGTGGTTGCTGAGCAAATTTTGACCTTGTCTCGACTGTATCAGTCTATGTAATGTATAAGGGAACTCGGCCCTTTCGGTTTGGACTATGAAGTAATATTTCTGGACAATATAAATATAAATCGTTTTTATGAAAGGAAAAAGAATGTATTATTTGGTACCTGTGACTCTTCGCTTGTAGTTTTGTTATGTTGCTGGCATTTAATTTGTTTGCTGGACTCCTTACTTGTTTGCTGGTCTCGATTAACTGTGCGTAACCGTTCTTCTTCAATTATGTCTCCGTGCGCTTGTATGCAAGCGTGATTGCTTGTTTGGTAATGATTTCAACTACAGTTCATACTCGTACAGTAGCCATGATAATATGTTTAGTTTACAGTAATGTAAAGTTTTGTTAATTAAGAATGAGAGATCAATCAATAATTCAGGAAATAAGATTGATGGACAGTAATTCTATGGTACTTTTGAATGCTTGATAATTCTGTTATTCAATTACTCAACTTGTTCTCTGCTTAACTTAAACTTCCTCTTTACATGTATGTTTGGCTTTTATAGCCTCTGTCTTTAGTTAAGGCTTGCAGTTTGTTTCTTTCTGTTACAAAGACAGTTACATACTTCTGTTCCTATTCATAACCATAATTGTTTGAACATTTCAAGAATTGTAGAACAGTTAAGAGTTATTTTTTCTAATTACAAAAACTACCCTTAAATTGAAAATGAAACTAACAATAATCCTAACTGGAAAAGTAAACCACCTAACTATTGCTGACTTGTAAAATAAAGTAAAAAGAAAAATTATCTTAAGCAGAATTTAACAATTCAGTTTCCCGCTTGTGAACCTGGTTGGAGTCTTTCTGCCTCGTCACTGTGAGCTGGATGCTCCTGCATCAGGCTCCCGGGATGAGAAAATATCATGACTCCGGTTCATGAGCTCCTCCACTGATGTCCCTGTTCGTTCAATCTTCCTGGCGTCAAGCCATGAGCTGTCCTAAATCGGACGGTTCTTCCACTTGACCAAGCACTGAAAATAATTTTTCCGTCGAGTACGCCTAACTACCTGAGTTTCGAGGATGCCTTCGATCTCAGGAGGTTGGACATAAGGCATCTGTTTCTTCCAACTGTCTCTGTCTTCCTGGGTGTTCCACTTGGATTGTCTGGGTTCATCCTTCCTTCCTTCCAACAGTTCACCTGTATAAGGAAACAAATCTGCCACATTGAAGATAGGTGATATTCCTACTCCAGGTGGTAGTTGTATTTCATAGGCATTCGTTGAAAACTTCCGCAAGATCTTGCAAGGCCCTCTCTTCTTGTATTTCAATTTGTTGTACGTACCTTTAGGAAACCACTCCTTGCGTAAGTGTACCAGAACATCATCTCCTACCTCAAAATGAACTTCTCTTCTCTTCAAATCTGCATGTTCCTTATACTTCGAGCTGTTGTCCTGTAACTTTGCCTTTACCTGTTCATGTAAATCCCTCATTGCATTTGCAAAATCTTCTCCATCTGCACTCTGTCGTTCATGTAAACCAAGATCCCGAAGCTCATGCACTCCACGAGGGTGCATGCCATAAAGAATCTGGAAAGGACTGAGACCCATGCTACGATTCGGCGAATCATTGTAAGCAAACTCTGCTTGCGCCAGGACTCGGTCCCACATTCTAGAATTTTCTCCGACTAAGCTGCGTAACAGATTTCCTAGACTTCTGTTCACAACTTCTGTTTGCCCATCGGTCTGCGGATGGTAAGCAGAACTGTAGCTTAATTGGGTGTTCATTTTTTTCCATAAGGTACGCCAAAAATGTCCCGTGAACTTTACGTCCCTGTCTGATAGGATGGTTTTTGGTAACCCATGTAATCGGACAATCTCATTAAAAAACAAGTGGGCCATGTAAGTGGCATCACTATTTTTCCGACAAAGTACAAAATGTGCCATTTTCGAGAAACGATCTACTACCACCATTACCGAATCATACCCTTTCTGCGTTTTTGGCAGTCCCAATACAAAATCTAAACTCAATGAATCCCAAGGTCTGCCTGGAATAGGCAATGGCGTATACAGTCCTGTGTTCTGGCTATGTCCTTTTGCTAGTTGACACACCTTACACTTAGCCACAAAACTTTGTACGTCCCATCGCATTCTTGGGAAAAAATAAAAGTGACTAAGTTGCTCCAAAGTCTTGTCAATACCAAAGTGTCTAGCCAATCCCCCACTGTGTTTTTCACGAATGATATTCTCCCTCATAGAACAGCTGGGGATACATAGTTATCCTCCCTTGAAAAGTAATTTCTCCTGTATGTTATAGTCCAACCAAGGATTGGTTCCTCGTATTAATGGATTTTGGCACGCCTCATAGGCTTCTCTGAAATCTATGTCTGTCTTATAAAGATCCCGTAAATGTTCAAAGCCCAAAACCTGCACAGTGCTTCCCTGCAATAGTAAAGCTTTTCTGCTCAATGCGTTGGCTACCTTATTCGCTTGCCCACTGATATGCTTCAGCACAAAATTAAAACTCTGTAAGTACTCCACCCATTTAGCTTGTTTATGATTAAGTTTATGTTGCTGCATTACATACTGTAATGCAGAATTATCTGAGAACAGCATGAACTCGTTTCCAAACAAGTAATGCCTCCAGTGTCTTAGCGCATGTACTACTGCGTAGAATTCCTTATCGTATGAGGAGTACTTCTGCCTACTCTCATTCAATTTTTCACTGAAAAATGCCACTGGTCTGTCCACCTGGCTGAGTAAAGCCCCGATTGCTGTTCCACTAGCATCACAACGTACCTGAAATAATTTTTGAAAGTCTGGTAGCCTGAGAATCGGTCTTTCTGTTATTTTCCTCTTTAATAGCTGAAAGCTCTTTTCTGCTGCTTCTGTCCATCGAAAAGGTTGACTGGCCTTTTTGATGGTCTCCAACATAGGAGCACAGATTCTGCTGAAATCTCTAATAAACTTCCTGTAAAAACTCGCTAATCCGTGAAAACTTCGTACCTCAAACAAATTCTTCGGTGACGGCCAATATATGATTGTTGTCACTTTCTCCGGATCCATCTTTAATTCGTTCTCTGCTATCAAAAATCCTAGATAAATTAGTTCTCTCTGTAAAAACGTACATTTCTTCAGATTGATCAATAACTTGTTCTGTTGTAGCTTCTCTAACACTTTACGCACATGCCGGAGGTGTTCTTCTCATGT
The DNA here is from genome assembly GCA_000404065.3 of Pinus taeda. Taxonomy (NCBI): domain Eukaryota; kingdom Viridiplantae; phylum Streptophyta; class Pinopsida; order Pinales; family Pinaceae; genus Pinus; species Pinus taeda. Next base: position 31,644 of record APFE030789935.1, read on the forward strand.
CTTACTGAAAATAAGTATGTCATCCAAATAAACAATTACAAATTTCCCAATATACTCCTTTAGCATCTCATTCATGAGTCTCATGAAGGTGCTGGGCGCATTGCTCAACCCGAACGGCATGACCAGCCATTCATATAGGCCCTCATTTGTTTTAAAAGCTGTCTTCCATTCATCTCCTTCACGTATCCGAATCTGGTGATATCCTCTTTTTAAATCTATCTTAGAAAAGTAAGCTTCCCCACTCAAACAGTCCATCATATCATCCATGCGCGGTAACGGAAATCTGTACCGTATGGTGATTTTATTGATGGCCCTGGAATCAGTGCACATCTGCCATTCTCCTCCCTTTTTGGGGGCGAGAACCGTTGGTACAGCACATGGGCTCAAACTTTCTCTGATCAATCCTTTGTCCAATAGCTCCTGCACCTGTTTTCTGATTTCTTCATTATCCTTGGGGCTCATTCGATAAGCTGCCTTATTCGGTAAGCTGGCTCCTGGTATGAAATCAATGTGGTGACTAATGCTCCGTTTGGGAGGTAACTTATCCGGCAAGTCGTCTACTACTATATCTGTAAATTCTTCCAACATCTGTTGTATTTCTATAGGCAAATCTGTGATTTCTGTGTGTAACAAAACTGTCCTTGTCTTTCTAACTACAGCATAATTCATCTCACTGTTTTCAACCTGCTTCAAAAATTGTTTTCCGTTCATAAGCAACGCCTTTGGTTCGTTTACCTCAACTGCCTCTTTCTCCTCTCTGATAGGCACAAGGGTATGCTTAATCCCGTCTTTTTCAAACTTATAACAATTCAATACCCCATCATGTGTCACTTTTTTGTCATATTGCCAAGGTCTGCCCAATAAGATGTGGCACACGTCCATTGGCATAATGTCGCAGATAATTTTTTCCTTGTAACGTCCTATCTGAAATTCCACTTCACTCTGCTCATCCACCAGCAACTGGTGTCCTTTCTGTAACCATGAAACTCGATATGGAGTGGGGTGTTTCAGACGCTTCAGTCCTAACTTCTCCACCATCTCGACTGACACCAAATTGTCAGTACTTCTGCTGTCAATTATCATTTTACAACACTTACCTTGCGATTTACAAACTGTTCTGAACAGAGCTTTCTGTTGTGTCTGTTCAATACTCTCATCAACTGGCTTCAACAACACCTTATGCAGCACTAAAGCTTCTCCTATTTCTGGGGCATTTTCTGCCTCTTGAGGAGGTGCTGCTGCTTCCTCTGGCTGCGCCACATATGCGCCTCGCTGTCCAGTTGAATCTGTTTTTGGGCACTCAAAAGAGCGGTGCCCCCACTTGTGGCATCTGTAGCACTAGTATCCAGTTCCCCTTCCACGACCATTTCCTCTGCCGCGCTGAAACGATCTGCCACCCCTCGTTCCATCTCCTTTTTCTGCTGTTCCCGAAGTCCTCGAACTGCTGGCTTCTTCGCTGTTGCTGGCAGTCCGGCACCTGCCATAGGACTGGCCTCCTCCTCTGTTAGACCCTCTTCCTCTCCGGGCATTCTGTCTTCGGTTAAGCTTTTCCTCTGCTTTAACTGCACTCTGATATGCCTCCTCCGTATTGTTGGGAGATAGAATACTTATTTCGTCTAAAATCTCCATCCTCAGCCCATTCACATATCTGGCTGTCCTCTCTGCTGTATCCTCTGTATATCCTGCTCACAAGTTTACTCGATAAAATTCCTCCGTATATTCTTTCACAGTCAGACCTCTCTGTCTCAAGTTCTGAACTTGCCTATGTAACGCAATTTGATAATCTCTTGGCAGAAATTTGCCCTTCAATTTAGCTACCATCCTTGCCCAAGTCCTTATCGGAGGCTTGTTCAACCTCTTTCTCTCATTCTGGACACTGTCCCACCACAGGGTTGCGTGTCCCTTCAGCTTTGTCGCTGCAAACTTGACCCTACGGTCTTCACTAATTTCTTCGCATTCAAAGTACTTTTCCATCTCACTAATCCAATCTAATACTACATCAATCGATAAACTGCCATCGTAGGTTGGTAATTCTGGTTTTGGTTTACTATTTGATAATAATATAGACTTCAATAACCTCACTTCTGGTGAGTCACCTTCAGCCCCATCTACTGGTGCTTCCACTTCTTCGTCACTCACATCACCTAACTCTGGATCTCTCCTTCTGCCTGCCACTACTACTTCCAATCGAGCAGTAAGAATTCTGAGTTCTTCCCTTAACGCCTCATCTGCCATTCTACGGGCACCTCTGCCTCGTCCTCGTCTACCTATATCCATTTCTTCCAAATCTTTTCAACTCAAACTACTTTGATACCACTCTGATGGGACCCAGCCCACTTGGCGTAACCTTTTGTGCTTTAGAGGTTACAGTTGGATGTTACGTGGCAACGAACCCTCGCTTTTTCCTGCCTTCTGTCATTGGGTAGCTGTGCATTAACTCAGGGTGTAAATGCGGCAGTCCTTCTGCCTTGGAAAACGATGTTAACCCTAACCTTATGCGATTTCTCGATTGTTCTTTGTCATTGTTACTGTTGGTTCTGAGGGTTTCGGGCTCTGCGTATGGAAGAATGGTGAGGGTGTTGTATCCTGTTTCTGTTGGCTCTGGATTACGATTTCATGGCTGTTGGTTGTATTTGAGCTTGCTCTGGTTAAGGGTGGAGGCCTTCTCTGCACATTTGATTGTTTGTCCGCCTACTTGCATCGATGTTGTTCAGCTCTGGGGTTTTCTTGCTCAGCTTCTGTGTCCAATCTCTGGTAAGTTGTTCACCCGCTCTGCTACTCTGTTTTGGGTTTAGGAAATCGAGCTCTGCATGCTGGTAGTGGTTACTGTAACGAATGGTTACTTAAAAAAATGTCTGGTTTCGAATTTGATTTGTTTCAACTCTGGTATTTGGCTTTTGCTACCCCGTTCCCGCATATACTGTTGGTCTTCTGGTTCTTTGCTTCCGAATCTAGTTTGGTAGTGATTCTTGGGTTTATGAATTTGTTGGTAACGCTGTGCTGTCTGTGGCTGAGCGTACAGGAAACAATGGAAATGCTCGTTCAACCCCTGTTACAGGTAAATAATCCTTCTTTGATTCAGTGTTTGCGATCTCCTTGTTCTGGGTCTAACCCCAAGCTGCTCCTCTGGTCTCTAATTCCCGGTGGCGTTCTCTGGTTTGAAAGTATGGCTCCTCCTCACGCGCTCTCCAGGTGAGGGTTTCTTCTTTTTTTACCCTTTAGGCTCTGTACTGTTGGTTTAGTTTCTTTCGATGGTTTCATCCCTTCTCTGGTTTTGCGAAGCTGCTAGCTCACTTTCGCTTATCTTTTGCAGGTCTACTCTGGTGGCCTAGATGGCGCACGTCTCCGTGTTCAATATGTTTGGTAGCGTGAATATGGGTAGGCCTGCAACCTATATTGTCCTGCTGTCTAGAGGTCTCTGTTCTGAATACGGTTCGTTTTTTAGTTTACTGTTTGAGTCTGGTGTGGTTCACGTCCACCGTTTTCATTCTGGGATGAGTTCCTGGTGTTGGAACGCGGCTCCAACGAAACCTTATCTCGAACCTGTGTTCAAACCCTAACGAGGGTTTTATGTGTGATGCTTGTCTGTGGTTGCTGAGCAAATTTTGACCTTGTCTCGACTGTATCAGTCTCTGTAATGTATAAGGGAACTCGGCCCTTTCGGTTTGGACTATGAAGTAATATTTCTGGACAATATAAATATAAATCGTTTTTATGAAAGGAAAAAGAATGTATTATTTGGTACCTGTGACTCTTCTCTTGTAGTTTTGTTACGTTGCCGGCATTTAATTTGTTTGCTAGACTCCTTACTTGTTTGCTGGTCTCGATTAACTGTGCGTAACCGTTCTTCTTCAACTATATCTTCGTGCGCTTGTATGCAAGCGTGATTGCTTGTTTGGTAATGATTTCAACTACAGTTCATACTCGTACAGTAGCCATGATAATATGTTTAGTTTACAGTAATGTAAAGTTCTGGTAATTAAGAATGAGAGATCAATCAATAATTCAGGAAATAAGATTGATGGACAGTAATTCTCTGGTACTTTTGAATGCTTGATAATTCTGTTATTCAATTACTCAACTTGTTCTCTGCTTAACTTAAACTTCTTCTTTACATGTATGTTTGGCTTTTATAGCCTCTGTCTTCAGTTAAGGCTTGCAATTTGTTTCTTTCTGTTACAAAGACAGTTACATACTTCTGTTCCTATTCGTAACCATAATTGTTTGAACATTTCAAGAATTGTAGAACAGTTAAGAGTTATTTTTTCTAATTACAGAAACTACCCTTAAATTGAAAATGAAAATAACAGTAATCGTAACTGGAAAAGTAAACCACCTAACTGTTGCTGACTTGTAAAATAAAGTAAAAAGAAAAATTATCTTAAGCAAAATTTAACAATTCAGTTTCCCGCTTGTGAACCTGGTTGGAGTCTTTCTGCCTCGTCACTGTGAGCTCGATGCTTCTGCATCAGTGAGTTTAAAATCTCTTTGTATGGCCAAAATATTGACTCAATATACGGCCTCTTCCCATGTCGGGAAGGCATAACAATGGATCATTGCTACACTTGTTGAAAATTGGAAAAGTCTTTTCTTGAACAAAGTTGTCAGAAGGTGTGTGGTGGTAGTATATGGCCTTTTCATTGCTTCCTACTTTGTGAAGACTACATTTCACTCGACAACTTCATGGAGGTATATGGATGTTTACTAAGCTTCACTACCACTAAACCATCGAGGATGAATGAAAGATAGATCACATAGTTTCGACTTCTTATGTGCTCATCATATACGTCTATGTGCTTGGATTATCGATCTCGTTGGTGATGTAGACAAGTCTAAAGGAAGAAAAGACATACTAAGAAGAAAAACATTATTTCTCAATATTTTTCCTATTGTTTGCTATAAATGAAAAACAAGGGAAAGCAATAAGGAGATAAAGGAAATCCTTTTCTACCCACACCAAACATTGAACACTCACCACTAAGAAAAACAACACTTGTCAAATGAAAACAATAAAAGAAATAGCCTCATGAAATGGTATTCAACTACTTTTAAGAACCATAATGGCTACTACATCAAGTTAATGGTTATGGACCATTATATGTAGAATGATGTCCACCATATAATGTCCCACCTCTTTATAAGTTGTGAATTCTTAACCCATTAAACTCTTAAAAACACATCCTTGAGACATAATCCATTTGCTTCTAGAAGGCATCATAATAATTAAGTCAAATCAAAAGTCATGTAACATTAAATGGATGTCATTGATTTCCCAAATTAGGACTAATGAAGTGCATACTAGTCCATGTTTTTTTCATAGATGGTGGATGGTCAACCCATTAAATTCTTTAAAAAAATAAATAAAAATCTTTCTAAGGTGATATTGTTTAATTACAATGGAGAGCTATATATACTACTCTGTATGAAATGATATAGCTTTTTTAATAGTTGGGAGATGCTTGATATATTAAAAACTTAAATGATATCACTTTTTAATAGGTGGGAGATAATTAATATATTAACAAACAAAACAAAAAGAACATATATTTTAAGTATATTGCTTAATACTTTTTTAAAATTGGATAATTTAAATGATTACAAGAACTTAAATTGATTTGAAAAAAAAAATTGATTTGAAACTCATTTAAATAACTACAATTGATTTGTGAACTAATCGATTAAAAAAAAAATGATTTGGTTAAGATTAAATCTAAAGTTACTTTATAGTAAAATTATATGAGAATTTTTCCAAGGGGCTTAGAATAGGTTATAATGGGGCATACTATTAAGTCACTATGTGATGTGAAGGTCATTTGTTCTCCATGGGAAAAAACCAATTATGTTAAGGGTTGGTGTGGCCAAAGTTAGGTGCAATGTCGAATGATTTTGACAGCTTTAATTTATATTCTTTCAGCAGAAAAAAAACCGTCTGTTTTATTATTATGGAATAAAACAATACATTCTTATGATGGACAGATTGTCGTCATAATCCTGGGATATACACAGCTTGATAAATATGCTAACATCCATTTGTGCAGTAATCTAAAAGATACAACATAATGTTACTTCATCCATTTTTGCATTTTACATAGAATCTAAAAATTGGATCAGATCCTTCACATTTCTGAAGATCACATACCTAATGGACTCTTTTCTTGTATGATTTCTATACAAGAATAGTCACAAAATTTATACAAAACTTAAAAAAAAAAGAGAGACAGAAATATAATATAAACATATATGCTATGAGGTTCTGCATTTTTGATCTTGCTTCAGTGATCTATCTCAACACTTTTAGATTTTCTACTTGTCTCCTCTGCTCCTATTTTTATCATGATGTGCATGCCTTCTTCTGTGTCTTGTAGTCCCTTTTTTGATAATTCATCTATTGTTTTGTTATGTGCCCTGTTGATGTGCCCAATGGAAGAATTCTGAAAGCAACTCCATATACATTTTATACAACTCAGCCACCCTTGTAGTGAAGTTTGTTGAATGTTGCTCTTTCCATTAACATGGTCTATTATACATTTGGAATCCCCAAAAATTTGTACTTGAGGGATATCTAAGAAACTAATAAACCATAATAGACCCCATAAAGCAACAGCTTCTCCTTTCATACTTGTTCCTTCTCCCCCATACCAGTGACTCCATAATTCCCACTCTTCTGTCAATTTTAAACAAAATCCCACTCCCACATCTACCTCCTTGAGCTGCTCTGTCAAAGAACCCCACCGGGTATTTTGTAATTAGGACTCTCCCCTTCTCTGTCTTCTTCTTTTTACTTTTCTTGATATTCTCATTCTGTTCTAAAACTACCCATTGTTCTATGGATTCATAGATTGAGTTTCCCTTCCCTTTGTTGTAACCAAAAATCAGATGATTCTAATTTTTCCAAATTTCCCAAAAAGTGACCAAACAAGCATTCTCCTGCTTTTACTCTGAGTGCTCCACCATATTAAACACTCCTCAATTGTACTAAATTGGGTGAATGGAATCTGCCTCTTATTTGTGAAATGTTTCCAAATGCTGATAGATCTATGACAATGTAAAAAAGGTGTTCATTGTCCTCAGAATTATTCCTACATAGATAACATATCCAAGGGCCATGGTGGTTCTTCTTTTGTAGGTTTTCCCATGTAAGATTTTTGTTCTACCAAGCTAGCCAGAGGAAGGTAACTATTTTAATTGGAATATTTACTTTCCAAAAACTGAAAAACCAGCAATATTCACCATTTGGAAATTCCTTCATGCAAAATTTGAGGTAACAATCTGCCACCTCAACTTCTCCTGATATCTTCTTCTTTCCAACCCATGTCAAATGATCTTCCTTACTATCATAACTTATGCCTACCTCCTTTAATGTGTTTATCATATGTAACCAATCCTGCTTATACTGATCAGCCAAGTTCAGTTGAGAAAAGTCACACCATATTGGAATATTCCCTTTCCATTCCCAGATTAGCTGATTTAAAATAAAAAACCCTCTTCTATTCAGGTGCATTATCAGATCCACTGTCCCTGGAACCCCTTCGCATGCTCCTACAATACAATCTTTTCTTATAATCCCTGGAACCCCTTTGCATGCTCCTACAATACAATCTTTTCCTCTAATAATATTGTTACCAGTTCAAAAAAACCACATTAAGTTTTGTAAGAGAATATTCTTAACCTTTCAAACTTTGTTCCGGATTTCTGATCTGCCTTTTTTCCCGATTTCTCCTTTTCTAACCCAAAAAGCGAAATCCTTATTCTTCAAATATTTGGAACAGAGCAACTCTCCCCAAATATTTTGACTATTAATACCCCTCCATAGTGATTTCAAAATTAGAGCCCATCCAAAAAACTTTAAGTTAAGAATACCCCAGCCACTCAGGATTTTGGGTCTAGTGATCCTTTCCATCTTCACTAAATGATATTTTATAATTTTTTTTTTTTGTTATTTTCGTTAATGCTTTTCTGATGATGGTGGTTAATGTCCACTAAGACCAAATTGGTCTATCAGACCTATAATTTTCTTAGTTTTTAATTATCTGGCTCCTCGTCTTTCTTGGCGAGATTGGTGTTGTAGCTTTCTTTTTCTTCTCTACGGTCTTCTAACTTCCTTTATCTTGCATCTCCTTCATCTCTTCTAGTTCTTGGGACATTGGTGTCTTAGTTTCGCAATCTATTGTGTTCCTCCTTTTGAAGATAGTTGGAGAAGAAGTTTGGTCTACAAGATCTGCTTTGCTGTTAAATGAAGATATATTTTGTGTGGTATTCGAATCCTCATAACTGTTGATTTGTTGGGCGGGGCTTTCTCCCTACTTGTCTTGAGAGTTGTTTCTTTCTTGTCGAATCTTTTGTGATTCAGAGTTTTCTCTAGAGTATTCTTCTTAACAATTTCTAATTTATTAATTATATTAATTTTTTTATATTACTAAGATAATAATAATAATAGTAGTAGTTTGGGGATATTTCTTTCATTAAAAATAATAAACAAACTATTAATTTATTGAATAAAAAAATTGTTAATATCTTTGTTAGTTAGCAATATTACCGTTGTGGTTCATTTTATTTATTTAACAAATATATTTAAATAAAATCTACATAAGACAATTTGATTGGCGATGTTACTGTTATGCAATATTATAATGAGTCAAGCCAACTCGAAATTCAATCGTTGAATAAACTAAAATTCAAACATTCCGCTCATCTCGGTTGTACTACTTTAAATTTGACAAACATTTTACTAAGTCCAGCAGAGTTTACGAAATTGCGGAATTGATTTTGAAATTACCAAAGAAACCCCGCATTAAAATTTTTGGATTCTTTCTTACACCATCGAGGTTGAGATTGTTTTCCAAAGTAAATTCCCGCGGTAAATCGCTGCGCCACCGGGGCGGTTTCAATACGGGAGGTTCCATAGGAAAATTAAGAAACGTTCGGTTTGATTCAAAGAGGAGGAAGGACGCCGAGTCATATATTGCCACGTGGTGCGTGATAGAGGTGAAGAGTACGAGTCTCGCAAACGGAGTGGAGGACTTTCAGTTCCACGGCTCCACCACATAGATTCCATCATAAATGTATACACAAACACGTGGCGGTTTTTAATACGTTCTGGACAGACGAAGAGGGAAGTTCCTTTTTCCACTTCTATAGGTTTATTAATGCACCATGACATGCGCCCCTGATAGCCCGATGTAACACGCCGTTATTTTTTTTCCACTTCTATAACCGCGCATGTGTTCTATCTGGCTATCAGGGGCGCATGTCACGGCGCATTAATAAACCTATAGAGGTGGAAATAAGAACTTCCAACGAAAAAGGTTAGTACAAAGCTGTCCCTTAAAATAACTCAGGCTTCCGAGTAATTAAAATGGTCAATTATATTTATGTTTACAATTCCAATGTATGTCTTACTCAACACTAACTTTCTTTCAAATAGGTATGATTCCACACTATTATTATTTTTTTAAACTAATTATATTTATATTTAAAGTTGTCAATTAAATTTAAAATTCCACGTCTTAATTTTGTCCCTCAGGTTTGAGTCCACATTGGTTACTAACCAATTTCAATATTTCTTAATAATATTTCAATATTAGTTAATATTATAAAATTATTAATTATAATGTATTTAATTGTAAATTACAAAGGTGAGTATTAAGGGTTTTTAATAATATTTTAATATTAATTAATATCATAAAATTATTAATTATAGTGTATTTAATTGTAAATTATAAATATGAGTATTAAGTTTATTGATGAGGTAGTATATATTTTATATATGAGTATACAACTTGAGTGGGCTTAATGGTTAAGAGCATGTGTTTCCTCCTAAAAGGTCACAAGTTCAAAACCAGAGGGGGTAGAGTATGTATGCCTTCTTAGACTTAGCAATGAAATCGTTGCGTGGAGGTGGGTCCCTTGTCCCACAAACAAGGGGGTCTCATGTGGAGGTGGGTCCCTTGTCCCACAAACAAGGGGGTCTCATACACCAATTTGGTGTCTGGCTTGTCTGTGATCTTAAAAATGGATATTATTATTATTAAAATTATCAATTATATTTATGTTTCGAATTTCGTGATGTGTCTCACTCAACATTAACTTTGTCCCCCAAATATGTATGAGTCCACACTGCGTACACACAAATTTCAAGGTTTTTTTTATAACTAATTATATTTATATTTAAAGTTGTCAATTATTGTAGAATTGAGGATTTTGTGATCAGTCATGTTTATAAGAAGAGCTTCAGCGTAAATCACATGATAAAGACCTTTGTCGACGCGTTTTGAACCAACCAGTGTGGTTCATCGTCAGGACAAGTTGAAGAAACAGATCCAGCCTAGCATGTTAAATAGTCTGAGTAACAGATCCAGCCTAGCATGTTAAATAGTCTAAGCAGAGATTCCAACGACTAATTTAACGGCTAACTTAATGGCTAATTTTGCCTAATAGACTCAAGTCAAATTTAATTTAATAATATAATATTATTATTGTTATAATAATATTTTATTATTAAATTTATAAATTTATTTTGGTAATAAGTTAAATTAGGTCCAAGTTATTAAAAATCATGGATAATTAAAAATTAATTTATAACTTATTTAAAAAATAATAATGATATATAAATGATTATTAATATTATATTATTAAATTTAAATTAATTTATGGAAGTAAATTAGGGAAAAATATCAATTCATGGTTAGTTTTAAAAATTATTTATTGTTTATAATATATATATTATATGCCTAATAAAATACTAAAGATGGGTTATACATACTACTATTAATTAATAAAATTATGTAGGGAATAAAAATTACTAATACTAAATTAAAATATTAATTTAAAAATATAATATTAGGCTAGGATCTTTCTTATTAATTTAAAAAGTAATTTATTAATTTATTATTTTATAAAAAAACCTATATAAGTATGCTAATTTATTGGTGAATTATTATTTGTTTTAATGTTATTATTTATATTATTGTTATTATTCATATTATTAGTATTAATTTATAATTAATTTTATGGAAAAAAGATAAATTAGGTAAAAACATATGAAAAATAAAAACGTGATTAGTTTTTAAAGAATTAATTTAATTGAATTCCATCAAATAGGTTTGAGTCCACAATGCTTTGTCCCCCCAAATATGTATGAGTCCACACTGCCTACACAAATTTCAAGGTTTTTTTTTATAACTAATTATATTTCTATTTGAAGTTGTCAATTATATTTAAAATTCCATGTCCTAACTTGGTCCTGCATTAAGTAAATTATATTTATATTTGAAGTTGTCAATTATATTTAAAATTCCATGTCTTAACTTTGTCTTGCATTAAGTAAATTGAAACTAGTGAAATGAATCACATAGCGTCAATCATCACTTCCGGGGCTTGCACCCAGTAACCGGACTTCCAAAGAGGTCACCCATCCCAGATCGCCTCTGGTTCAAGCGCGCTTAGTTGTGGAGTTTTCCCCACAATCAAGCCCACTTAGCTTGCTACAACATTTCCAAAACCTTAGCAAGTATTGTCCTAACTTTGTGATCAGGTGCTCAGTATTTAGCTCAAAAATCAAAGCTCTCAGAATTGCTCAAAACCTGAATGACCGCATCTGTCTCGGAAAAAGGATCCTAACACAATTCGTTTCGTCGAAAACTGAGTTCGTATGAGAAAGTTATTGTGTTCTGATCGCTTTGCTAAATAGACGAAATTTTCAAAAAAAATGTCTGGTCACTACACAGTGAGAAATCTGTACTACTAACATGGCAGGTGACTAGGCATGGTTAACGACGAGTCATGGATAGACAAGTGGCATTGTTTGATTGGGTTGTACAAGTGGTGTGTTGGTGCAATCTGATTGGTTTATTTTTGGACCAATGTAAGAATACCACATGGCAAGCCCGAAGGCTTCCACGTGGCACCTCCCAAAGGCCTTGACAATCTCGACAGTAAAGCAAAATTTTATGGTGGAGGTCGAGGTCAAACCCACAACCTCTGGTATACCGTCTACACAACTTAACCATCCGCACTAATGTGTGTTTCTTACCCCTTATGATCTCTGCATACATTTCAATTTTACTAATGTTGGATCGGGCAGTTAGGAGGGCCAGCCCGCAGGCCAGCCCTCCGCATGTGAACACCAACCCAGAAACCACGCAGTTACAGGTTATATCATCTGATGGATAATTCAACACATTAACATTACAATGTTATTTCCACATGTGATCGCACTAATCCACAAACTCCGATGGTTGCGGTCAGCAGAACTTGGCAGTCAAGCTAACAGTCACCTCCAAAAATGCACGGTAACCATCACATGTGATAGCCCCCAATATAATCGTCGGATGTTAAGTTTGGTTAGCGCTAATCCGGATTTAAAATTAATTACACATAATTTAACTATTAATTAACTGCAGTTTAAAACGACGACAATTTTGGCAGAGCCCCTAATTTCGGGTTTGCCTCCAAATTTACCACATTAACTGGAGTCATTCCAGATTTAGTGGAACTTTTCTAGGAAAAGACTGAGTCATAGAGAAGGAAATTTTCGACCAAATGAAGCTTAGGAAGAGGTGTTCTTCGCTAATTTGGACATTCTTAACACATTGGTGCAGGTATTAGAAGCCATAGAGCTTTGTAAACTAACATTTTTTCACATTGAGCTAATAGAGAGGCCCAAGCCATGGAAGCTGGACCAAGGAGATGTAGCCTAGGAGGGGTGAACTCTTTCATCAAAACATTGTGTTAAAGTGTCTCTTTGATGGTTTGTTGTACTTTGAATGCCTGTTGTTCATTATTTGTTTTTGAAGCTATTTTGCTCATGAATGTCATTTGAACTTAAGAAAATTTACCTAATTGTATGCACAAACAACTAAGGAAACTCCAGTACAAGAAGAAATAAGTAAGCATATGTTTAGAAATCTATAATTGATATTAGCATATTAAAACTAATCATACAAAAACAAATCAAGTTGGTATCAGAGCAAAGGTTGAATTGCTTGATTGCTTGAGTTTGTGCGATTAGGGTTTTAATGGTTACAAAATTATGATGCTTACAAGGTTAAAGTTGCAGAAAGGAGAAGGGAAGCTATTGGTTGCAACTCCTGAGGTAATTCCTAGAAGAAGGAGAGCCGATAGGATTATTAAATGAGTGTGGAGAGAGGTTCAAAAGGTTGGGACTCCTTCTCAGCTGTTATTGATATTGTACAGTTTATTACAAAGCAGCATGTCAAAGCAGAAATACTTAAAGAAGACCAGAAGACTTTCTATTCATTCACATGTAGTTAAAAATGTTGACATGATTGAAACAAAAAAGAAGAGGATTTGAAAATTCCATGTAAATGTATTCTAATTAAAAAACAAACAACTAACCACTCTATAAATGTCATTGTAGAAGCACATGTAAGATATACATATTCCTATATAACATTTTTGGAAAAAAAAGGAAAGATAACTTAACGTGAGTAGCATAACATATGGCATTCCATGAACAATAGAAACCACACTCAAAAGTTCAAATCTATGTAAACTGAGTTTTTTATTAAAAGTGTAGGTACAAAAACACTTATGAAACTCCATAAGTATGCATCATGTATGGTGGAACATACTAGACTTATTACACATGAATACTGCTAAATATTTTACTTGGTATTGTGTGTTTATTACAAGCAAATATACAGGAGATAGGTACATGCTTTGCAATGTATTTTTTGAAATTTTACATATGGTCTACACATAGCGACATGTTTGGTAGGTAATAACTAAACATATATATAATGAAAGTATTATTTACCTTCTAAACATATGTACAATAAGAGCATTCTATTACACATAGATGTAATTGACAATGAGAAGCTAATCATATATGCATGATGGGGCATGGCATAGGCAACAGAGTTGTTCCTGCAATTGACGCTGCATTTTCCTGTGTGTGTCACTTTCATGGATGTGAATTGTTATCTTAAGTATTTCTTTTACCTTCTTTAACAATTCAATGGTTGGACGCAAACGATAAAGAGGCACTGTTTGTTGGGGCAGGATGCTGAATTTCTTGGCAATAACCATACAACAATCATAAATAGGCTGTATTCATACCTGTTTCAATAAAAAAACAGAACATTGTAAGTGACAATGGATGTGTTTGACGAAAGCATTTTTTTTAAAGCGCTGAAGTAAAATAAATACTTTTTTTTTTTAATTTCTAAATTGCAGTGAATGCTAGACCTTACTGTTCTTGGCAGGAAATATTTTGTTTGATTATTTGAAATAAAATAAACGATTTCAAACTAATATAAAACCATATGAGGTTAAATGTAATAGAAAGCAAATGTATTTGAAATTTGGTTATTGCAACAAGTGGTGTTTACCATGTGGGTAATTCTGGAAAACAGGTTGTACGATTGGCTAGAGTATATCCTCCTGCATAGACTTTGATGCAAGCAATGATTCCTCTTGTTGTCTACACTTAAGATATGGATTCTCGTGCATTTGTGCAATTCGTGAGAATGGGAATGCTGGATTGATTTGAATGTCTACCAATGACCGCACTCTTGAAATCGCAGTGAACGTTAGCCCTTGTCGTTCTTTGGTGCCGATGTCTACTGTTGCTTTGTCTAATGTCATTCCTTGTGACTTGTGTATCGTTAAAGCCCATGCCATTTGAAGTGGTATTTGACGGCGTGCACCCCTTGTGATGGGAGAAATGGGTACATATGTTGGGTGTGAAATGTCCCATGGTGTTCCTTTGTATTGTATAAAGTCGACAACCATGAAGGATGGTAATTCTGGGGGCTTTGAACCAAAAGAATAAAATATTGAGATGACCTTCCCAAGTGCGCCATTGACGAGGCCTGCATGTACCCATAAGTTGCTGGTGAGCATAACCTTTTGTTCATTGCATAAGAGAACTTTTACAGGCAAATGCTCATCTTCTAATGTAGTAAGAGTTTTCTGCCTTTGTTGTTCTGCAGAGCAAACCGCTACTGGGATGTTCAATTTTTTAAGCATTTTCTTATTATGCAAAACAACTGAGTTGTTTATTGCATATAGGTGCATGGATTCTTCAAATGTGCATTGCTCTTCATGTGTAAGAGACGAACTTGTTCTTGACATTAGGTGTTGCCAATCTTCAAGTGTAGATATTCCATTTCTGAGATTTGTGAGTATTTGCCGGAAAGCAATCTGGGACGGGCTATCTCCTTGTTGACGAAAAACAGTTGAAAGTGTTATGAATATGTCGAAGTTGCGCCAAAGTGCAGTTCCACGCGATGTCCCAGCATATAAAGGAATGTCTTTTACGAGTGGTAGCTGGCCTAAATCTCCAACAAGGATAATTGAGCGATTACCAAATGGTGCATTTCGATGAAGAGGGAATGCCTCTCTTAGACGATCGTCAATGTGAGTAAGCATTTTCGGACCAATGAAGCTCATTTCATCAATGAGAATGTACTCTACATGACGGAGTTTCTCTTGCAGTTGTAGGAGTGGTTGGCCTTCAAGAGGATGCATTGTTTGGATAGGGATACGAAGGGCGGAGTGAATTGTGAGGGCATTTATGTTGAAAGCTGCAACGCCTGTTGGTGCAAGTAACAACAAAGGGTTTTTGTTTGCTGGAGAGTTTTCAGAAAATGCATGGTGTAGACATTTAATCAAATGGGATTTTCCTCTCCCAGCTGTTCCTTGTATGATGATTTTGCGTGGGGGTTTTGGCGAAGGGGTTTTAAAGTGTGAAAAAATAGTGGTGAAGGCTATGTTTTGGGTAGCAGATAATGTGTGATCTTGGGGAAGGTTGGAAAAAGAATGATGTTGGTTTTGAATCGTTGAGCGGTTGAATTCAACGAAATTTATGGCAGTTTCTTGCAAGTGGGGAGGGATAGTATTATGTGACCAATTGTGGTTGGCATCGAAGTCACGGTAGCCAATCATGTCAAGGTCATCAACTGCAATATTGTAACCTGGATGAAGCTGAAAGAGGATTTGTCATTCATTCATCTGCATGGAATCAGGAGGGATGTCGGGGGTAGTTTGATCTTCAGTATGTGGGGTTTGTGGGTTTTCAATTTCACGGTGGACATGCCATGGTGTATATGTACCCTTTATTTGTTCCCAGTGTGCAATAATTTCCGCATCAGTTGAACCAATATCATTGGGGAGTGTTCGGAAGGGGAAATACAATAGTAATTCACTCCAGCAAAATGTGGCGTAAGAAGGATCATCAGAGGAAGGAATGACATCGTAACGGGGCAATACATGTACAATCATTGGTGGGAATATGTGTTTCCATTGATTTTTTTTTTCCGCTGGGAAGAATATGACCATGAGCGTGAAGCTTCAAGGAGGGGTAGTGATTCCAATGAGACAGGCCTATTCATGTATGCAAGGATAAAGTTTGGTGTCAAAACAGCGTTATCAGTATCTTGTGAAACACGTTTGAAAACAGTCTTGTTGACATTCAAAGACCGAAATGTACGGCTGCTGAGAGAAAGAGGTAGCTTTTGCAACATATGGCATATTTCTTGTGCTCCAATGTCTCTATCTGCAATGGTTTCTGTAAGGAGTTTTCGGATAACGGCAACAGTAGGTGCTTCTGGAATGGCGCTTTGTGATAGCCGTGATAGCATTTGACGGTAGCTCTCAAATCTTGTTTCTGATTTTGCTGCATATTTTGAAATATATTTTAACACAGCATGGCGAGAAAGCACTGGTTGGCAATCAACATTTGCTCTCCAAATAGAGAGTAGATCGGCATTGTGAATATTCAATCTTTCATCATTGCGTGTAGGGACATAGGTTTTACGACCTTTATCATCAATGAAAAGTGAAGATGTGGACTTCAACTCCCACAGTACTCCATACCGGCAGCTAAGTACATTGTCTTTCTTGCGAAGACAAGAAGATTCATGACACTTTGTATGACGTTGAATGCAGTTGACAAGCTCTGTATAGTCTTCAAACTGATTGGATGTGAATATTGATGCTGTGTCAAGAAGACATGGGTTATGAATTGTTGATTGTTGATGCGGAATATTTCGGTGTTCTGCTTGACGTGGATTCCAGGCTGTTACGTAGTGGTCGAAATATTTCTGTGCATTAGCAATTTCTAATGCATTGTTCCAGTCAATTATGTCCATGTTTGGTGCATTTTGTAGCCAGAGGAAGCCATGAATGTGTGCAGATCCTCTATGTTGCCATTCATATCTGAATATAATATGAAGGAAAAATCTTGTTAAAACATATACATGCAATGTAGAAAATTAATGTAGAAGGAAATGGATATTAGAAAATACCTGCACCAATAGTCTACTGCATGGAGGCCTTTTTGCAGGATTTCTTCGAGAAAAATTGTAAATCTGCAATGCATATATTGGGCTGTTAGATGTGGGTTCTTAATTATGTTTTGGATTTTCCATTGGAAGTGGTTGACTGAATTGGAAGGAACACTGTCAGGCATGATCATGTGCAAGTCATGCCATTTAGTATCAGCTGCACTGAGAGTGAAAAAGAATGTCAGACTTCCTATTTGCGTGATCGTGTCAGTCAGCTCAGATCGGCGTCTATTCCAGAAAGACCATGTTCCCCGTAGTGCTGAACCGAACCGAATTATTTGCTTGGGTAATCTTGAATCTGGAGAGTCACGAAGACACTGTCGTAGGTCTGAAACCATTGTTGGCAAGTTGTTCTCAATGTACTTTTTCACAAAAACACTAGCAGTAGTTTGGCTACGATGACGCATTAGAATGTTATAAATATAATAGCGGAATCTTGGGTGTTGGCCAAATCGGTTATCATGGTAGTGCAGCAAGTGTAAAGCATATTCATGCATCTCAACTTTTGTAAGTCTTGGTTGCATGATCATGGCAATGCCGGTAGGGAAGAGTGTGGGGAATGCCATGGCAAAGAGGCCTATGGTGTTGTATTCATTCATAGCTGTTAAAGATATTGGAGGCCAATCGATAGAGCTTGTTGAATTTGACTGGGTCAAGTGCAAATAATTACAAATGTGTTCAAGCTCAGTACTTGAATTTGGGAGTATTGGAACGAAAGAAGAGGGTTGGATTTCTAATGGAGGTAGCATGACATCAGTATCATAAGTAGAATCAATATTGGTTTGATGGGGTTCAAAAGAGGAGGTGGTTACATTACGGAGAAGAGAAGAAATATCGGTAGGGTGATCTGGTAGTGCAGAAATAGCAGATGAATTGAATTGAACATCACAGTAGTAAGGGTCATTTTTTGTTTTGTATTCAAGGGCTGCAAGGACACGTGATTTGCAAACGAAGAATTCGTAAGCCTTTTCAGATGGATTTTGCCTTTTCACAATGAGGATGTCTAAGTCAGAAATCATTCGGGGTAAGTATTTGGCAATAGTGGTGATGTCTTGAGGGAAGCTAATTGTATGGCCACTATATTTGTATTGACCACCACGAGCATGAGTGACTTGTAGAATGGGGTTTACACGTGCAATGAGCATTTCTTCAACTTGTGTTAACTGTTGAAGGACATAGGGTTGTTCACCAGGGTCCATGTTGTTTAGTTCAGAAAAACGATTGGTAGATTTAGATGATGCACAACGAAAGCAAGAAAGTCTACCGTGTAAAAGCTTTGTTTTCATTCCTGGGTATGCTTCTTTGCATATTGTGCAAACATGCATGCTAGAAAGTTCATCAATCCTTTCTCGAAAGCGACAGTGTTCTTCATTAAGGGGAGGGTTATATTGGATTTGATGAAGGTGAGATGGGTTGGTTTGTATAGTTGGGACAACATTAGAGGTGGGAAGGGATGTAGAGGAAGTAGTAGGGTTGTTACGGTTTTTATAAAGTAGTCGCCGCCGTGCATTTATTGTATCCTTTTGCTGTGCATAAAGAAGACGTCGCCACTCGCGTTTTTCCGCATCTTGATTGTTTATTGGCATATCTAAACAAGTAAAAACAATTAGTGTTAATTTCCATAAACAAGTGTTGCATGTTTGGAGAATGTATTACAAATTTTAGAAATATTTTTTTCTATTTCAACATCAGTGAATGTAGGTAGATTAGGCAGAAGGAAAAACATGCAATTAGGAGTAATATAAAATCAGGTGTTATTATGGCATCTATTATTGAGAGGAGAGGAGAGAGATAACCAAGATTTTGCTACCTCCTTCTTCTTCTCTTTTTAACAAGTTTGAACGATAGCATGAATAGATTAGCAAGCAAGAGATCATGTATAGACAAGTAAACAACGAATGGGAAAATTATGTAGTAAGTATTTACAAATGTTGATATCTATATTATGTAAAATGAAAAGTGGTAAACATACATATTTTTGAATAATTGGAAGAGAGTATTTGCGGAAACAGTGTGCATCACAATAACATGGGTGTAATTTACAACAATATGAAACAATGAGTTGTGCAGAAATGTTTGTTTATGTAAAAACAGTAGTGCTTGAAGAGACCCTAAAAAACTTTTCAAAGGCGGCGAACAACAGGCCGTTTTGAAGTGGACATTACTTGAATGTCATTGAGGACTTCTTTGCATGCGGAGGCATATTGAATTTCTTCTGAATTTATCAGTATTGGTTGCAAGCGTTGAACACCATTGAAGTAATCTGCTTTAATGGAAAGTGTTAGCAGAAAGCGGTGTCCTGAAATTCGGCCACAAATTTCCTGCAGATCAGTTGGTTCGATAGAAAGAAGGAACAGGTCTTTTGCCGTGATGCCCATGAGCTCGTTTCCTGCATCATTGAAAGATGTGACATTCTGCAGGTGCCCGGTGTGGTCATGTAGCTCAATTTTAAGTTTGTAACGGTAGTCACAATCTGGGAAGTCGTCGTTACATTTTGAACAATGCCAAAGATTGTTAGAATGATCCACAACCTTCTTCATGCATTGTTTGCCATTGAAATCTAATGGACATGCTAGAAAGTAGAAGTCGTCCATGTGAAGAGCAGATATTGTTGCACGAACTGAAACCCATATTGCTTTATCGGAGGTTTGCATGCCAGCAATTTCATGAAACGTCTTTTGTGGTAGGGCACGTTTCGAAGCAACACCATAGTTTCTACTCAAAGATGGAGAAGAAGAGCTATAACCTGTTTCACGGAACCATGCATGTAGTTGATGAGTTTCTTCAACCTGTGGATTTATGATGAGAGTGCTT
>APFE030789936.1:0-14230 GCA_000404065.3 Pinus taeda
TAGAATAAATGTATAGGGACTTTAGAAAGCACAAGGATGGAGATTCATCAAGTTCTAAACAAGATAAAGAAGAAGATGAGTCTCATTCCCATGACCACTCAAAAGGAAAGGGGAAAGAGGAAAGCTTTCTCACACCTCCTAATAGCCCTGTGCATAATAAGAAATCATTTTTGATTAAGCTAGATGTTAAATTTAATTTTCCTATATATGATGGAGAGCTAAATGTTGAAAAGTTGGACAATTGGATTAGACAAATTGATCTGTATTGTAGAGTGCAGAATATCAACTTAGACAAGAGTAGAATTCAGCTGGCGAGCCTATGCCTAGGAGGCACTGCCTTGGTTTGGTGGGAAGGCAGAACCCAAGCTGGTATGAAGAAACATTTTAAGACCATCTCGGTTTGGATTCAATTTGTTGCTGCAGTCAAAAATCATTTCTATCCATTGGTGTACATGCAACAAGCCATGATGAGTTGGAAAACTCTTCAGCAGTTGAAACGACAAATTGTGCAAGGGTATACTCACAAGTTCAGAAAGAGAGCACTGATGTTGGGTATCTCATTAGACTCACCAGAGACTCTGTTGAAGTACATTGGTGGTCTAGACAACTACATGAGGCATGCCATCCTCATTTTTAATCCCACTAGTATAGATGACGTATTTGTACAAGCTACTCATCTAGAAGCTAGAGGAAATAAGGGAAATCTAGAAGTTGGGGGACCATCCCAACCCACTATAAGCAACAGAAAGGAGAAAAGAAAGCAGAAGTGGAAAGCAATGAAGGCTAACACTACACAAAAAGGCAAAGCTTCATGCACTCACTGTAAAAGGGGGGGCATGATGATGAGCACTATTGGATTCTACATCTAGAGCTGAGACCTAAGAAGTCCAAGGGCAAGAAGAAGAAGATTGCTGCAACTATTCAAAAATATTTGGGGTCAGATTTGGGAGATGAAACAATCATTGCAGCCACAGGTATAAAAGGTAAGAATTCCGAAGCATCTACTAGTAATTCTGCTCAAACTATTATTGATATATAATATGAGAGAAAAATACATGAGCTTTTTCATATTCGAGTTATTTCCAAACATCGAAAGGTTGATACTTTGTTTGATAGTGGCTCACAAGTAAATTTGATTTCTAAAGCAATTTTAAAGAAACTGGGATTAGAAACTAAACCTCACAAGAAACCGTACCCATTAGGATGGTTGAAGGATACAACACAACTACAAGTGACTAGACAGTGCAAACTCAAGTTTTCTTTTGGATCAACTTTTGTAGATGAGGTTGAGTTAGACATAATTCCGTTTGCTATATGTGGAGTTGTTTTAGAAATTCCTTACTTGTATGATAGAAATGCTATTTTCTATAGAGACGAGAACAAGTATCTACTTGTTAAAGATGGAATCAAATAATTTGTAAGAGCTCATAAGCTCAAGAATAATTATACTCTCATAAATTTTGGGTAGATGAAAAGAATGATAAATTCATGCAAACAATTCTTACTAATGGTTGTAAAGGAAAAGAAACCTAATAAAACAAATGTATTTGAGGGCTGTAATGCCCAGCAGCAAGGTGATATAAAAAACATTGTTTCAGAGTATAATATTCTATTTCAGTAATCTAAAGGTTTGCCACCCAAAAAGGAAATAGTACATGATATTATTTTGCAGCAAAATGTTCCATTCCCTAACATTGGGATGTACAGGTTGT
The DNA here is from genome assembly GCA_000404065.3 of Pinus taeda. Classification (NCBI taxonomy): domain Eukaryota; kingdom Viridiplantae; phylum Streptophyta; class Pinopsida; order Pinales; family Pinaceae; genus Pinus; species Pinus taeda. The sequence continues at coordinate 1,713 of APFE030789936.1, forward strand.
CTGCTTTAGAGAATGCTGAAATCAAGAAGCAGGTGCAGGAGTTGCTGGAGAAAGGGTTCATCAGGCCTAGCACATCACCATGTGGGTCACCAATCATTTTGGTGAGAAAGAAAGATGGCTCATGGAGAATGTGCATTGACTACTAAGCATTGAATAAGATAACAATAAAAAATCGTTATCCCCTTCCTCACATAGATGATCTTTTGGATCAATTAAAGGAAGTTATTTATTTCACCAAGCTGGGTTTGCACAGTGGATACCATTGGGCCAGAGTTACAGAGGAAGATGCACAAAAGACTGCTTTCAAAACAAAGCAGGGATTGTATGAGTGGCTAGTTATGCCTTTTGGCTTGACCAATGCTCCTGCTACTTTCATGAGATTAATGAATGAAGTATTCAGACCTTTTCTTGATGATTCTGTTATTGTGTATCTGGATGACATTCTGATTTTTAGTAAAACATGGGAAGAACACTTAAAGTATGTTAAGCAGAAATTAGATGTTTTGAAAAGAGAAAAACTTTATGTTAAACTCTTAAAATGTGAAGCCGGAAAAACATCTCTAAATTATTTGTGTCATATAGTAGGGGTGGTGAATTGAAATTAGATCCCTCTAAAGTGGTAGTCATTGTAAACTAGCCTAAACCCAAGTCTGCTACAAAAGTAAGAAGCTTCTTAGGAGTAGCACAATATTGGAGGAAGTTCATTTCTAATTTTTCCTCAATTGCAGCTGCCTTACATGCGTTGACAACTTTGAACAAGGTGTTTCTGTGGAGAGGAAAACATCAAAAAGCCTTCGACACCTTGAAAGAAAAGATTAGTACAACACCTATATTAGCACTGCCAGATCGACAAAGACCGTTTTGAATCCAAACAGATGTCAGTGATTCTACCATGGGAGTAGTGTTGACACAACAGGGTAAACCCATATCTTATCATTCTGAGACTTTTAATCCTGTAGTCGTTAACTATCCTACCTATGATAAAGAATTGTATGCATTAGTTTAGAGTATGAAAAAGTGGAAACATTACTTAATGGGAAAAGATACAGTAATACATATTGATCATCAACCACTTCAATATCTACACTCGCAAACTAAGTTGCAACAATCAAGGCATTATAGATGGATGGGATTTCTACAACAGTTTCACCTAGTCATTAGATATGAGAATGGCATACACAAAAAAGTTGCAAACATGTTCTCTAGAGCCATTATAAATGCATCTACCATACTTAAGCATAATTTTGTGCTACATGAAAGCTACATAGAACAATATGCTCAAGATATAGACTTTAAATATGTATATGCAACTTTGAGTCAAGGTAAAAAGGTAGAAGAATTGGACTATCATGTGAAGGACCAACTCTTATACCATTGTGTGAAACTATGCATTCCACAAATAGAGAGAATAAAGATAAATAGAAAGGCACAAACTTCTCTAATATCAGGTCACTTTAGGGTAAGTAAAACAGTTGCATAGCTGCAAAGATTTTGTTATTGGCCGAAAATGAATGAGACGGTTTCTAGATATGTAAGAGGGTGTACTATGTATGCTAAAAGCAAGCCCAACAATAGAAAACTATGTTTGTACACTCCTTTACCAGTTCCTTCTCACCCTTGGGAAAGTGTTTCCATGGATTTTGTTGGAGGACTGCCTAAATCTAGGAAGGGTCATGATTATTTATATGTGCTTGTGGATGGGTTAAGCAAAATGTGCATTTTGATACCTTGTAATAAACAGATTACAACTGAAAAAATTGCAAAATTATTCTTTCAACATGTATGGGTTCATTTTGGATTACCCACTTCTATTGTATCTGATCGAGACACTCGATTTGTGGGGAAGTTTTGGTCAAGTCTTTGGGAACTGATGGACACCCAATTGAAGAAAAGCACAACTTTTCCTCTACAAACCAATGGCCAGACAGAAGTAGTTAACATGATAGTGATCCAGTTTCTCAGGGGATATTGCAGCAAACATCCTAAGCTTTGGGATAAACATTTTTGTTATCTACAACATGCTTACAATAGAGACAAACACTCTTCTACATAGAGATCTCCTTTTGAGACATGTTTTCGTTTCATACCAAGGTCACCTTTGGATTTTGTCTTTGGTAAAGATACCATGGTTAATGGACATAGTCATGTGGACAAGGCAACTAGGTTCATTGAACAGATCTAGGAGATCCACCAGGCAATACAGGAATAGATGGAAAAGCGCCAAGCCAAATATAAGGCTAGGCATGACAAGCATCACATGGAGAATAGTTTTCGGAGACAAGGTTTGGCTATATATCAATAAGGACAGGATGCAAGGAGAAGGTAAAAAGCTAAAGCCTATCAGGTATGGACCTTTTAGGATACTTGAGAAGATTGGTGAAAATGCTTTTAACTATGATCAACCAACTTACATGCACATCTACTCAGTCGTAAATGCAGATTGCTTGAGATTGTTTGAACCTTCAATCATTGAGGATCCTGAAGAACAAAGTCAATTACCTTCTATTGATGACCTACTACCTAAATATCTTAATGAATTACAAGAAGACAAAGTCTTGGACAAGAAGGTAAGGATGACGCGTAGAGGAGATGTTGAGTACCTCAGAATTGGACTCAAAGGTTCAAAGACAAGCAGTGCAAAGTGGATTGAGATTGCAGAAGTGAGACAACAGTATCTTCACTTAGTCAATGCTTGAAAGAAAACAAACTTTTGGTGGTACAAAATATCGTTTAGTGGGAAGGCCGTGATCGAAATTGGATCCATAAAACAATGTCAAAAAACCATGACTATATCAAGTCAGGACAAATCTCTAAGAATTCTGAACAGCAATCAAAAACACCCCTGAACTAGTGGCAATAGCAGCCAACATGGAACGACGCGGACCTCGGTCAAAGCTAGCTGACCAAGGCCGATGGAGACTACGCAGGAGGTCAAAGTAGCCCCTGGGAGCCCCAGGTTGGGAAAAGGAGGTGCATTTTGATGTGAAATTAGCGCATCGCTAGGCAAACAGGGCCAAAATGGGGGAAGCCCGAGCACTCAGATGCATGCTGAACCAGAGAACCACGGGCGAAAAAGGAAAAAAGCACTAAATGTATGAAGGCGGGACCTGCACTCTAGAAACCGGTGCTATTGATCGAGGCGCCCTCAAACGATAAGCAGTTTTGGGTGGGAGTAGAGTGATCCCACTCAACGATCGATGAATGGCAAGTGGAGGTGAGAGAAAACTGTGGTTGATCGCACATTATTGATAGAGAAAGTCAACCCCGCGGGACGTGCATATAACATTGGATCTGGGAGATCTAGATCGGACAGTTGAGATCAAGCCTGATGGAGGAAGAAAAATCGACGAAGGAATATGCCATGATTTGTAAAGATTTGTAATCTCTTTGACCACCACGGTGGAGGAAAGACTTCATCCGCGACTTAAGTGAAGAAACGAACCAACGAAGCAGGCTGGCACCATATAGAGGAAGACAAATGGCCATTCCTTGAGCATTCATGTTGATTCTAAACAAGGAACTCCAAGCGTAGCTACAGAAGGCGAATCGATAAAGGCGGAAGAGGAACCGAACAGACATGAGTTCGACCAGCTAAAAACAATGAACATAGAGAATACACAAGTCAAGTCAGTCAGAACGAACCCCGAGAGGAAGACTAAACATTGAGAGATAGAAACTAGAGAAGAAAGCAGTAAAGCAAAAGAAGAAAGAGACAGAGTGCTGAGCTGACCAACGACAACATCGAGCACCAGAGAGCTTGAGAGATTCAATCCATCCCACAGAGGAATCTATCTAGACTGAGCACCACAGTTGGCTCTTGCCACTGTAGACCAGAAGGTCACAGAGCTGGTAGGAAGAAGAAGAGTCTGTGTACTCCAGTGGCTTGGGGAATCCAAGAACCACCCTACCAAGAAAAACTTGCTTTAGGAGAACTCACATTGAGTCCCTGTATTGTAATTCTCTACTTAAGGGCACAATAAAACAAGGCCACCACTGAAAGCTGGACTGGAGACATAGCCCTGGAGAATATGATGAACTCCTTATTAAAAATTCTTGTGTCTTTGTATTTGCTTACTGTATTTCTCTGCTGTATTTCCATTTTTTTGTCTGTGTATTAGCAATCTGATCGATCCGTTGCTTCAATAACACAAAACACACACCAACACATGAGTCTGTAATACCTTTGTTTAATAAATCTTCAACTGATGTCACTCATAGGGTGAATATCAGATCAGTGGATTAGATTGAAATTTGAAAAAGCATGAACTCTCAATTGAAGAGAGAGCATGGAATCCTAGAGGAAGTACAGGTGGTAAAACTCTTGTAGCCATTGAAGGAAAGTGCAGAATCCCTATATTAAGTCTTATCATTTTTCCAACATCTTCCTTTCCCTTTGTCCATATCAATTGTGATTATTCTTGTGTGTTTCGCTAATGTGTCGTCAGAGTTTGGGTGTGTCTGTGTCGAGTCTGTGTTTGAGTCAGTCATGGTTATGTGGAATAGACGAGGAGGCTGAAAATACAAGGGAAGAGGAGGAAAAATGAGTTGTTTACCGATTTTTTGGGCTCAGAGAAATCAACTATCTCTAAAAAATGGTATCGATTAGATTCTATTTAATTTCAATGTTTCTATTCATCTATCCTTTGTTGTAAGAACTAATTCCATTTCATAACTTTGCATTTTAGCTCGGTGCGTTGTAAATTATTGGAGTGAATGAAGAGTTGACGTTGCAGGAAAATGAATGAAATATGGAAGGAAAGAGGTGGTTGATGTTGTTGTTGTTCAAGGCATTCCAATTAGCTTGTTGAACATGAAATCCAATCCCAATTCTAGTTATATAGAGATGGCCCTATATATCTCCTTTTCATTAGTTGAAACATGGTGCTTTAGCCAATTTTATTGAATTTAAGGCTCTCCTTCCTCCTCAATAATTTGTATTAAATTTAAATTTTTCTTTATTTTTTCAATCATCCTCAATAATTTTTATTACATATAATTTTTCCATCATTCCGTCATTAAGTTATCCCCTGTGAATTCAAGCATCACTAGATTTTTAATGACTTCTGATAGCTCTGTATTGGGGTTTAATCTATTGTGTATTAGTTTATTTTGTGGTTTTCTAGTATAACCTCTTCTTTATTAGTTTAACCCATTATTTGTTTTTAACATGACTTGCTGTGTATTGCGTTCTTTGTTCATTTAATCCGTGGGTTTTTCCCTTTTGGGTGTAAAAATATACATTTTCGAAAGTGGATTCCTATTTGTTTTCTTTATTTAAATATGTGATAGAAAGATTTATTATTTTTATATAAAAGATAAATTGATAATCTTCAAGACAAATTGATAATTTTCATTATATCTTATTAAAAATATAATTTTTTCTCTAATATTTATGTGGTATTGCATGCAAATTTATTTACAGGAGGGATTTCACCTCCTAGTTTTGCTTAAAGGGTTTTTTCTAAGAGTAAATATTGATGTAGTTATATATTATTCTTTTCTTCTCTCAAATACTGTAAGAGAATTATGCACACAATTATTAATAAAAATATTTTTTATGGAAAGGGTTAAACTCCTTCCCAGTTCTCAAGAAGGATGGGATGGGGCACCATTTTTCTTTCGGTAGTGTAGTTATCTTTGTTTGTGTTCCTTACTTTTCTTTAAACTCATACCCATCAAAACATATTTTTTTAAAGATACATTTACTTTACAACATTTGTATTTGAAGCATGTCATTTTACACTTCATTGATCATCCATTCATATTATAACACTTATCACATTTGCATCTAATTCATAACACACTTACATTAAAAAAAAAACTATTCTTTTTTTACAAAAATACAAATTATACAATCTTTCACCATGCATTGAAAAACACTAAATATAATTATACTTAACAGATCATTCACATTGCTTTTCTTTTTTCTGGTTTTCATTTTTAGTGATTTTTAAAGATTTTTATATTGTATTGTTTATATTTTAAATAATTAGATAAGGGTATACATATATAATTTAATGTATTTATGTATTTATGTTGATATAGTGAATTGATACTATACCACGTTACTTTGAAATTGAGTAAGTGTGTGTTTAGTTGAATTGTGTGTTTTCTTTTTTGAAATTTCATATATATATATGTGGGTGGTCCTAATAATGATTATTTTCTTTTGTATTTCGACACCAAATTTTATATAGTGTGTTTGTTTATTTGGACTAGTATTTTGTATGTTTATTTAATTAAAATACCATATATATGTGAATGCTTGTATCAATGTTTATTTATGAATATTTGTATGTAATTTGGAATTGTGATCATGTGTTTGTTGCATTGAATTATGAATTTGAATGGGTAAACATAATGTAGATTTTAATTTCTATATTGTGTGTGTGTGTGTGTTTTTAAAGCTGCATAAGAATATTTGATTGTTTTCTTTTATTGACTTGAAATTTTATCATGTGCAATTAGTTATTTGAAATTGTATGTTGTGTCTTTAGTCCAATTTGTATACTGTGTGTTTGTTTGAACTTGTACTTTGTATCTCTCTTTATTTGAAATAGCATATGTGTGTGTCTGTGTGTGTTTATTTATGAATATTTGTATGGTGTGTGGCTTGAAACTGTAATTATGTGTTCATTGTATTGAATTGTGACTGTAATTAATTTCATAGCATAAATTTGACTTTGTATATGTACTGTATGTTTTACTTTTTATAGTGTGTGATTCCCTATTTAATGTTGCATTTTCATATTTGGGTGTTTATTTTTTTATTAACTTGAAATTGTATTATGTGCGTTTCCTTAGTTTTTTAACACCCCTCCCTTGTGTACTAAATTACTGCAAACCTAAGCTGAGTTACAACTAGGTGTGATATTCTCCCTTGTGTGCTAAATTATTGTAAACCTAAGAAAAGTTAAAGCTAGGTTTGATATCCTCCCTTGTGTTTTAAATGATTGTAAACCTAAGTTGAGGGAAGCTAGGTGTGATACCCTCCTTTGCCTCTTAAACTATTCTAAACCTAAGATGAGGAAAGCTAGGTGGTATATAACATGAAAAGAAAATGTGTTATTAATAAATTAATAAAATAAATCACTTAGAGGGTGGAGCACCAAGAGAGAGGAGATTCTTTCCAAATCCCATGGGGAACGGGAATAGAGATGAATCTTTCATGATAATCTTCTATATGACATTCTAGATAAGCTTGGATGTATTGGATATACATTGAATGGATGGGAGATAAAGATCCATCAGACATAAAAGCTTCATGGGAAATAAAGGCAAAATTTTATGAGGAAAAGCCTCGTGGGAGATAAATATCATCTTTTGCGAAAAAGACCTAGCAAAGTGGAAAAATCCATAAAAGCAGGACGTTGATAGTGGTAACTAAATCATGAAACAGGGTATTAAATACCCAGTGACTGATCAATTTAGGGCAGTTGATCCTTGGCAAGGTCTTTGGAACGAGGGGAATCAAAGGTTATTCATGGTTGGGTGATGGTGCTCCTCCCTCCAAGAGACGTTTTAGTTGGTGGCAGATGCGTGGGATGTTTGTATGATGATTCTCTCTCTCTCTCTCTCTCTCTCTCTCTCTCTCTCTCTGTTATAGTTCCAGGTTTTTTATGAGAATATTTTATTAAGTCTTTGTTATCGTTCCAATTTTGCTATGAGATGATTGCTTAAGTTTCCTCACCATGAGAATGTTTGAATGAATTACATGGGTTTGTGTACTAACAAAATTATTAGGATGTTAAATCGTACAATTCAGATATATGAATTACATAATTCCCTCTTTTATAGAAAATAAATGATTCAATAATGCATGTAACTGTCGTGTTCTCTCATATGAATTTCAAAGTTACGAAGATTATCTTTACAGTGGTAGCAAAGAGTAGCATGCTTTAGTGTTTTGCAGGTTTTGATGCACGTGGAATAATTATGGAGGAATGTCTCCCATAGTATTATCAAAGGTTCACCATGGTCTATGTCATGCATAATGAAATTAGATGCTATTGCATGCAGTATAAGGAATTTATGGAACATCCTTTTAGTTATGCATATATGGGTCTGTAACATATCCTGTGAAATTGACTTGAATATCATCAGGTTGCTGACGGTACCTAGCGTGTCTATGAGATAGGTTACCTGTATAATGCCTGATCTAAGATTTGTATTTAATTAAGCAATTCGTTATGCATGACAGAAACAAGACCTATAATAATGATGGATGATCATGATAGTAGAGTTTAATTAATATCATTTATGTAGGTAAGGAAATTAGTATAGGTTGCATGTTATGGTTAGTTCCGTTTTCATCTACTAAATCATGTTTACTAAAAATCTGACACATAAGCTTTGACAATAAGGTTAAAAGACCATACCAGAACCACTCTATAATTCAATTGATCATGATTGTGGAGCCTATTACAGAATTACTAATGTTGATATAAGGGCGAGCTAAAGATACACTAAGTAGTATTGTTTCTTAACGATTAAATATAGAACAAAATAAACATTTATGTAATGGAAGCTTAGGAGCTAAATTCCAGGGTAGGCTAAGGATGTTTGTTACCAATGGTAGCAAGTAAAAAGTTCAAACACTAATGCCTATGGACCAATCCACCTACGTAGCATTTCCATTACGGGTTTTAAAAAAAAAAAGTTCTCCATAAAGGTGAAGTTAAAATTTGAAGCATAGAACATGTTAATGTCATATTTATTTGTTGTCGTTAAAGAATGTTAGGTTTCCTTAATGGTTTATTGAAGAACCATGAATATACATATGTTAATTCAATATATATGTAACATGATATTCAATCAAGCAATTTAGTTAAAGAGGAAGTTTTTATGCTTTGGTGAAAGTTGTTTTCTACCCCCATCTAGGTTGGATGCTCAAACACGTCCTCTAAGAAGACCATATGGTATCGAAAATTTTAATATAAAGTCAAATCCAAAATAATTGTCAAGAGACTTCAATCAAACCTACATCAAACAACTATCAAGATAAGCTTTGGGGTCTTTGTGTTTCCCCTCTATATGTTTTTGAAGGTGCCTTTCCATGGCTGCAAAGTATGTAATAAATCTCTAGAATTGTTAAGCTTGTCTCAAATCCATGCCCATGAGATCAATTCACGTGCTTAAACCTGAGTATGTTTTAAAACAATAGGCCAACAACAAAAGTACTAAAGGAAATCTAATCAGCTTTGTCATATAAAGAACATTTTTTTGAGGCAAAGGTGTTGTTATGGCTTCTTTGGCGTATTATATTATTGAGGAATTGAAGAATTCTAGAATTTAAAACTACAAAATATGACCTCCTCCAAAAATTTCTTCGACTCTATTTTCATGATATAACCTTGAGTGGGCCGTTACAAATTATCAATTTCGGTGCACTAGGTATTTAGGAATGGCATAAATGGCCTCATCCGTAATGTCGATATTAAATTGTGTGGGCTGAGTGCATAGTGGGAAAAAGCGCACGTTGGGTTATGGCAACTAGAAAGACGAAAAGAGTTGGTCCACTTGTGTGTCTGCCCGGTCACCCTGTTTCCCATTCGGTGGTAACCACCACCAATCCATCCATTGTAGGGAGGACCTCACCACCGAGATTAAATTGCTGTACTCAACAACTGATTCCCGTGAAATGGATTAACCCATTAAGGAAGATATATCATAGCCAGTTCAACATTCACAATGGAGAACTCAACCTTTGTCAGATGATGGCGATAAAATTCAACCTTTGGGACGTATGAGGCAATTTCAACCTATGAAACTTTTTAACAAACAATTCAGTTATGTCTCCAAGCATTTTTGGAAACTCCTTGATGGAAGAGGAGAGGAATACCTAGGAAGAATTGTCAATCTGAATAGGAAATCGAGGCACAAGGATGCAGATTCTGCGCATGTTATGTGGACGGACAGAAGCTAGCTCTTATTTTGTTCTGGAAAATGGTCAGGAAAAATAGCCGAGACGTGTGATTCACCATACGATTACTCCTCCCTATGGAATGGCGCTGAATGCGCGGGTATGCTACTTGATCCTCATGCGTAGTTATTTTTTTTCAAGTGTGTTACATATTTTCTATTCACTTTCAGGATGGGATGAATGCCGGTTTGGGTGTCTGTTTTATGGGTTTCCCGAACTGTCAACGTTGGTTATCCTTAATGCATGGGGAACATGCAGGATAGATCAACCTTATCCACCTTATCCAATGACCCAGAGAGGTACGAAATTGTTGAATCCCAAAATCCTACTTTTGGCTTATAGATATAGAGTTACCCTAAAAAAGGCTTAAAGAATAATGCTGGTAAAAGCAACCAATGAGAAACAATAAAAACAATATTACGTATGGTTTACAGATAAGGATTTTTGAATATCAGATGTACATATAGTAAAATTACAACCGTTGTTGGCATGTAAACATTGCTGACGTGGAGGCAATGGCTTTTATTTTTATTTTTGGAGAAAGGTATGGCAAAGAGGTTAGCTTTCCAACCAGACCAACAATGGATAAAAGAAATGGCTGCTAAAGCAACATGAAAATTCCACACCCCACAAAGCTCGCCCTTCCTAGATTTTAGAAACATCACGAGAAAAGCTTTACATTGATGTTTCCCATTTAAATACTACATTTTGCATCTGTCTTATCTCAGAAGTATCTCAGAAGCAAATTCAATTGTGGAAAGCTGAAATTTTGTCTTACGAATGTATGAACGTTAACTGCAGAACATGACTTTGTATGTGAGAATCGGTAATGGGATAAATATCTAGGATAATGCTTATCCTCATCATCCAATATGCAGAGAGTAAGCACTAGTAACTCCTGTAATAAAATATCTAGTGTTATAACTGTGAGTATCTTTGGTTCCTTGACATGATCCTCTGCTGCCTTCTAGAGAAAACGAATCAGGGAAGCCATGGAGAAGATGCTCCCAATGGTAGTATGCCACTTCAGAAATAAAAGAAAACGTAGTCAAGGCCATGAAAACCTCTAATTTCTTTACCTCTGGTACCATGTGGAAGGTGATAGATGTAGCACATGATGGTCAAAATTTTCTGTTGTGATCTCATAGAGTTGGAAAAGGTCACTTGTTTCTAGTTATCTTTTATCATGATACTGAATTGGAATTCTAAATTTTGATCCTATAACCTTATATGCGTTATCAATGGTATATATAAATTTATATTTGTTATTCAGTTGACTATGTTAGGCGGAGTTTTCTGTAAATATACTATGGATATATCTCTATCAATCACACATTAAGACACAAATGTTATAGCCATGGTCGTGGTTCATGGTTGTGCATCATTCATGTGGTTCTGAATCTGATGAGTGTACCCTAAAAGAATAACCGAACAGAAATAATGTTACATGATTTTCTATATAGCAATGACAAGCCAAGAAATTCTATCAATATTTGACAGATTTTGATGGGTTGGATGTTGTATTCAACAGGGATTTTCCACCATCTAAAATGATTTCCTAGCCATATTTATGAATTGCTAAGACGTATTCAAGTTTCCAACATCCAAAATTATCATGCCCTGATACCCAGAAACTGTTGGAATTCGACCATGGAGCTAACGGTCCGTTGTTCCTTCCTTATTCCTTCACTCCACTCTAATAGCGTTGCTGAAGTGAGTGATTAAGAGTGGAGGAGAAGTAACTATGAGTTCTCATTCTCGAGAAGAAGGGATATGGAGGAAGGGACAACGAAGCAAAGGCTTATTTGAAGAAGAGCTTGCGAGTATTATCGTCTTCTCAATCATCATTGTTTGCCTTAATTTTGACTTGATGTTAATTATCTCACCTCTAGATTACTTTTGGTGGGTTTTGAATGTTTAATAGCCATAAAACATTATAATTTGTTTATGACTCTCATAATCAATAGCTAGGATTTACCTACCTATCTGGCTTGTGACCCAATAAATTTGACAACATAGTTGGAACGTGAAATGGAATAATAATTCGCCAAACTCTCAGACATTGCAATTGGGTATATAAGATATTGTCACTACTGCTTTCATTAAGATTGTAATATGTTTTTAATAAGACTCTGTAGAATTCAAGTAAGTTTGAAAAGGGTTGTTTGTATTTCGATTCCATCAATAAATGTCATGAGACCACACCAAAAGCATATCACCATGCTTGCATGATTGATCTCCTTGGATGATCTCGAAGGCTGAATGAGGTAGAGGCCTTGTCGACAACATGCCTTTTGAACCTGATGCAACCATGTGGGGAGATGTGTTCAATGCCTTTAGAATAAATGAAATTATATATGTAGGGAAACATGCGATGAAAAAACTTTTAGAGTTGGAACCTCCGTGTTGACTAATATTATACTTGTCCATATATTATACTTGTCCATATAATGGATAGAACTAAAGAAACTAAGGTCTCATTTTATTTTTCTACATGGAGCCCAATGGAATGTTTGATCTGTGATTCAAAAGAGACTATTAGGTTGCAGGAGGGAGTGAACAATGTAAACTTTGAAACGGGAACTGATACTGTTAC
>APFE030789950.1:8598-24504 GCA_000404065.3 Pinus taeda
AAAAAAAAAAAAATAACAATAAAATAAATAAATTAAAATAGATAAATAAATATATCAGAATCATATAATAATAATAAATAAAACAGATAACAATAATAAAAATAAAAATACATAAATATAGAGTATAATAATAATTTATTAAGAACAGTTGAGTAAAAATATGAATTATCAAATAATAAATAATAACTAAATAAATCAAAGATAAAAATAAATAAATTAAAATTATATATATATATCTATAAATATATATAATAATATATATATATATATATATATATATAATAATAAATATATATATCAGTTACGATTATAAGTCCTAATATCCATTAGGAACAAAAAATGAGTGACCCAAAATAAAAGGAGAAAGACTGAAAAAATCCAGAGCAAGAAGAATAAACCCTAAAAAAAAAAGGAAGGCTCCAAGGGGAACAACGAAAGTGAGAAAGATGAAAGGGGGGCGGCGGGGGGGAAGAGAAGAAGGATTATTACGAAAGGGCAGGGATCCAACATCTACTGATCTTCCAGCCGTCATCCATATTGAGATTGTTAGGCCTTCTTTCGATCTCAATAGCTTCCCTGAATTTACGATGATGGAACTGAGCAACTCTAGCAACAACCTTGGCTTCCTCTATACACACCTGATGCTTTGTCTTTTCCACATGTTTTGCTAACGCTGAAGACTTGGTTCTCCCGTGCCTTAGGTCAGCTGCATGTTCTCTGATCCTCTGATGGATGGAGCGCCCTGTTTCCCTGATGTAGGGGGTCCCACAAGAACAAGGGATCAAGTAGACATCGTTCATGTCCTTAGGGTTAATGGGATCTTTCACCGATCAGAGGGAATTACGAATGGTGTTGAGGGGCCTAAATGTTGAGGGAATATCATACCTCTTAAGGATCCGAGCAATCTTGTCCATGGTAACTTGGACATAGGGAAGATGGACACCTAGTCAGCGCTCCTTTGGTTCTTTCTTAATAACAACATTTTTAGAGGCTTTAAGGAAAGCCTTTTGACCTAGGCGCCTGCTATATCCATTCTCCACAAAGACATCAAGGAGATGGGATCTCTCCTTATCCAAGCTCTTATTATCAGAAATCCTAAGGGCGCGAGTAGCGAGGGTGTTAAGAACACCCATCTTCTGAGCAGGGAAATGATGGGAATCGGCATGAAGATACTGCTCAGTATGCGTATTCTTCCGGAACATAGAGTGGGAGAGATAGCCGCCCTTATTTTTAGATATAAGAATATCCAAGAAAGGGAGGCAACCATTGACCTCTATCTCCATGGTGAACTTAATGGCAGAGGACTGATTGTTGAGGTGATTGAAGAAGTGATCCAGCTCCTCTTGGCCATGGGGCCAGATGACATTCGTGTCATCTACATACCTTTTCCAAAGCTTGGGAAGGAGATGAGCCGAGGCTAAAGCTTTGGCTTCGAAATATTCCATAAAAAGATTCACAACAATGGGGGACAAGGGGGAACCCATGGAAACACCACAAGTCTGCTCAAAGAACTCACCCTCGAAACAAAAGAAAGTGGAAGTGAGACAGACCTCAACCAGATGCGTGGTATCAGGATCTGTTAGGCGATAGATCACTTCCAAGGCCTCCTTTATAGGGATGCAAGTATACAAGGAAACCACATCAAATCTGACGAGAATGTCCTTAGGGTTAAGCCTAATATCTTTAAGCTCCTTAATGAAGGATGCAGAGTCTTTGACGAAGGACTCAGTGCGGCCAACCAGGGGCTTAAGTTTAAGGGCAAGGAACTTGGCTAGAAGGTAGGTCAGACCACCAATGGTGTTGACGATTGGCCTCAGAGGGGCCCATTCTTTGTGAATCTTAGGTAACCCATAGATCCTAGGAGCAATGGGATTTCTCTCGATGAGTTTGTGGCACGGGGAACTCACCGAGCTACTAGACTTGATGGCGAGAGCCATCGTCCTAGAAATGTTCTTCAGAGGGTACTTGGGCAGTTTTTGGTAACTGCCACTATTGAGAAGATGATCTAACATCTTCTTACGGTAATCATCCTTGTTAAGGATGACCGTAGCCCCTCCTTTGTCCGCCTTTAGGACGACAATATCTTGTTTCTGATTTAAGGATTTTAGGGCAGAGGACTCCTCTTTGCTGAGGTTTTTTCGCAGGGGCTTAGCCTTCTTAAGGACGACGGCACAATCCTGCCTAATAGTGTCCTTGACATTATCCGGAAGATATCTAATCCCGTATTCCACATTGCAAATAGCCATTGGAGGCTCTGCTAAGACTATTTAACATGTGAAGCTGGATCTGTTTCTTCAACTTGTCCTGACGATGAACCACACTAGTTGGTTCGAAACGCGTCGACAAAGGTCTTTCTATATGTGATTTATGCTGAAGTTCTACTTATAACTATTTTTATTTATTTATTTATTTTCCTTTGGAAAAATTAATAATTTTAATGATAAGACAAAATTACACTTTGTAGACACTGAAAAGCATATGCATATGGCTTGTACTTGTTTTCACAGGATACAAGACAAACCAAAAGTAAAAAAATAAAAAATTTACTACTGTTTTTTTCTCGTTTTCTTTTTTTCCACCTTTCGCCAGCCTCCAACGTTGGGAGTGGCCGTTACAATGGAAAGTTAATTTTCAGTGGGAATGTCTTTGTCAGAATTGGATCCTTCTGATCCATGAGTTTGCTAGATGCCTGTTATTTCCATTCCTGTTAATTGAGATGATTTGTGCTGCATTTGGTTGCTGGGGTCTTCCTCCTCCTTTAGTGTGCTGTTCTGGTCTTTTTGATTCTCAGTTTCTACTTTGCATGCTGCTATTTCTTATTTTTCTACTTCTTCCTCCAAGGGGCTATATTTTTCCACCCTTTTGGCTCTTTCTATTGCTTCATGTTCCATTTGGGAGTTTGTTTTTCTTTAGGACAAGCATTGTGGAGGTGTCTTATTTGTAGAGATCCACGACATCAAAAGGCCATGTTTTCATAGTCTAGTGGTTGTGTCCATGGTGTATTATTAAAATTCAAGTTTATGCTTTCTGGTAGTCCCTCATTAAGGTCTACCTCAACGCATATCTTGGCAAATGTGAATATCCCCCTTGTGATTTTGTTCTCATCAGTCTTTAGGAATTTTCCCAATACATTCCCTATGGCAATTAAAACACTGTGATGCCAGAAATGTAACGGGAGGTTGTGCAATCTGACCCACACTAGCATCTTTGACACCACCATTGTGTTGGCGTCAAATTCTAGAAACCAAGGGGTCATAAATAGTCTTGCATTTCCCCATAACCATGGCCCCTCGTTGAGGATATGTTCCCTTTCTTGTGCTGTTCTGAAACTAACTATAAAGAAACCTTTGGGGCATAATTATATCTGACAGGTTGGGGACCAGGCCTCGTAAATCCATTGGTGCAAAACATCAGGTTTAGGCCAAAACCCATTGAATTTTCATATAACTAAATTACAATAGAGATCTGTGTACAGGTATTTTACCTCAGGCAATGCGATGGTAAGTGTAGGGTTCTTAGATTTTTGTTCTACAATGTAGGGTCCTGGAAGCTCGAGTGGTGTTGCGGTTTTGTCTTGCATTTTTTCCTTACCTTTGATTGCTTCCTTGAATGTCCCTGTGCTTTTTGAGCTAGTTCCAACACTTCCACCCTTCAGACGCAGGTCAATTATTATGGTTGAGTCTACGGTGATGCCATAATCTTGGAGTGTGAGATTGTCCTGTAAAATGTGGCTTGAACAGATCAGATTTTTCCAGTATGTTGGTATACTGAGTTGGTTCTGGATTTTTTTTTTATATCCAGTATCTTCCTCCCTTCCTAGATCCTCTAGCAAATAGTCTTGCCTTCTAGTGTTTTAATGAAGATTTGTGTTAGATCCTACTCTATTGGGTGTGTGTCCTCTTGCGGTGTTGATGGATCTGTTAACCATGTGCCCGGATATGTCAGATCTAATCTTCTCGTTGCTTCCGTAGTGCTTCATCATGATCCAGCCTGCAAGATAACCATCGTTCTGCTTGCCTAAGAGACCCTTTTGATATTTGAGTTTAATTTTTGCCAGTTCTGGGGTATAATCCCATATTGCTATGATGATATGCCGATCCAACTCCCCAACGTCCAGTAAGACCTGGAACGAGGTTGTTTGTGTTTCATCTGATAGGGTCAGCATTAGGGATTTCCAGGCTCCTGTTAGCATTGCCCATGTAGTACCCTTTTCTGTTATTTGGGATAGTGATTTGGAGTAGTACGGTGTCGTGGCATGTAGTAACCTCCAGATCTGGTCGTGGTGTGGACCGCTCGGTCTTCTGGGTGCCTGATCTGTTAGATCTATGACGGATCTGAAGATAGTGTTACCTTTCGTGAAGGGAAGGATCAACCCAGATCCAAACAGTGACCATGCAGGTGCAGCATTGTCGTTCTCTAGTTCATGGAAAAGATGCGCAAAAACCCTCTCTGCCATCATCGTATTCACTCTTCCGTGAATATCTATATGTGTTGTCCTAAAATTTTTGTAGCCCTCTGACCAAATACGCCATAGGGTTTCTTCCATCAGATCTTCATTTTGATTTACCCAGAATGTCTCGTGCACCTGCGTCTTTTCCACCGCATCTCGAGCAATAACTTCAAATTCGAAACAGATGTCATCAGATCGACAAGCGATCTGTTTCTTCCCGAAGGAAGTTCAAACATTTGATCGCATTCTTCCTCTACTCTCGCATTGATTTCCATCAAGAATCGATGATTTATCGCTTGAAAGCAACCAAATACAATCACAGTTTGCACTAATTTGTCGACTGTCGTGTCGTTCTTGGAATCACTGGAATGTAGAGAAAGGATATCGAAAGCAGGAAGATCTTGACGTGAAATATCCTTGCGCAACAAGGGCTCTGGCAAAATTAGGTCTGAAATGCGAAGAGACTGGTCAAGAAACTCCGCAAGAATATCATTGTTTAGGCCCACGGCTTTGATCCCACAACCTGTTGCTATCGGAAAAAGTGGAGGTGCAGGGAAAGCATTGTTTTTTTGCTGATTAGTAGACATGGCGAGTCACTTGGGATCAATTCTCTGCAGTCTCAAAAAACCCTAGCCTCTTTATCACATATTATATAATGATATATTTTAATAAAATTAAAATAATTATTTTTAAAAGAGATGATAATCCAACAACACGTATTAAATCGTTTATCCCAATATCCATATATATCCAGGACTCTATCCAGGATGGAAACTTCAATTTTTTTTAAACTTTTCTTAGAAAAGAAAAAGTTACAACATAGGCTCCAACTGCAGACTGATTCCCCTCGTGGGAAGTAGAGAACTAGTAGACCATGTTCCTTGAATCTATTGTGATATGGAGTCATGCCATTAAGAACAATTTCGGCTTTCATATGAAAATGACAACCTGCAATTTGAAGCCAGTAACCAGCAACCATACTGCAATCTGAAATAATCTGTAGCCTACAATTATGTGTTTCGCAACTGTGAACTATAACCAAGTCTGAGATTGAGCCCATATTGAAATATGAAAATTGAAAACTCCTTAAATTGATACTAACTATTGTTATATACTAAATAGGCTGAGATATACACAAATTGATCTATGCACATTGCATTTGAAAACCAAACCGAAAAAAACTGTTGAAATATACTACTGAAGCAAAAAAAAATCCTTAAAATACATACCAAATGCTCTGAAAACAAACTTATATATTCACACACCACTACTTAACTGAGTTGAAATTGTACACTTTCAAGTGTCATCTGACTTCCATTGTAACCATGTAATAATTGGATTCACTGTGTTGTCACATAAAGTGTCTAGGCACCATGAAAACGCTTAGAGTAAGGGTTGTCACTTGACGAATGTAAACGATCCTGGTTAATTGAGATGAATAGATTAAACTCTAATACAACCAAGACACAACCACAAGATAGAAATGATTATAGACCAGTTCCTTTATATTCAATTAACCATAGACTAAACAAAAACAAGTTATTCCAAACAATTTATAAATATGGTGAAATTGACGATCATGATGATTAAATGTAAATGCCCAAAACTACAATATATTTTAGCAATTAAATTCCATGAAGAATTATGAAAATTAATTGCTAGGCAATGATTCTAGATTAAAAATGATTTTCTTCAATAACCCAGATCTAGAATTAATTATCTTTCTCATTTAGCCAATATAAATTTTAAAACATTAATCGCACCTGATAATAGATAAATCACTACCACGAAAGGACACCAAGGAACTTTAGATTAACAATTTAATTATTCTTTAGGTAATTAATTTAATGTGGCAAATGAAAAAAATAAATTTTTAAATGTGATAAAAGTAAAAAAAATAAAAAAGGTTAATAAATTGAAATTTTAATGGGCCATAGGCCACATTAAAATTTAATCTGAAAACATAAATTCTCTTTTGATTTAATTCTTTTAGGAATTTTAAAGTCACATAAATGAAATTTTTTAATTTTTAGATTTTTAATTTTTTTTAATTTTTCTTTTTTTTAAAGCGAAATCAAGAAAAAAGAAAAAAAGGAAATGAAATCAAAATCAAAGTAAAAAAATCATAAATAAAAATCAAAACAAATCTAAAAGACAAAATAAAATAAATCTAATGAAAATCCTAAACTTAACAAACAAAAACAATAAAAATAAAAATAAAAATAAAAATGAATAAGTTAATCAAAGTAAAAAAAAAATCAAATGAAACAAAAAAGAACTAACTAAACTAAACTAACAATAAAAAAATGGTAAAATCTAAACCTAACCTAACGCAACAATTCAGAAAACTTAGTCAAGAGATAAAGGTAGCCAGAAACCCTTTAAAACATTTCTAGAAATTCTGATTAAAATGTTGAATCCTTTTGCTTTAGATTTCCTGGAAATTCTTACAAAAATTTTCAGATTTAAAATTTTAAACCCTTAGAGTGCAAAAAATTTGAACAATATCCCTGGCAAATTATGTTGATAAACCCCAGAGATCTAGATCTTACCCTTCAGGGCGTAGATCTAGACTCTACAAAAATTTCTACCTCAGATCTGTAGCTACACGACAACAAGAAAACACCGAAAGGATATATACAATGATAAAAACTAAAACCCAGAAAAACCCATGTTAGGAAATAATTACAAAATTTACCAATTGCACAAGAATGGTAGGTCTATCATATCTGAGGAGTATGAGTCCAACTTCGCTCCCAGTTCTGAAAATCTAAGGCTTTCAACAACCAGATCTATCAATATCCCATACAAAAATTAAATTTTTAAATTTTAAGGAGGTGCTAACTTGAAATCCTACGTGCATCACCAACAAAAAATCTTATGATAAGCCCAAGATTAATTTTACTGGGCTCCTCAAAAAATGTAGGAATTTACAGGGTAAGTTCCTCAGATAGAATACCAAAGGAAAACATTCACAGACAGATCACATATCAGTACACTAGTATTCTTGACGTGGTTAAAACCCTCTAAGAGGGAAACAGTCCATGCCCTGAGCCAACGTGGCCACTTCAGGCAATTTATTAATGTAAAAGAAAGAAAATTTACATAAGCTTATCTCATGAATGATCACCTTACAAATGGTCCGCCATTCTCTTTAAATAGAGATCATGGACCAATTGTGTGTTAAGCCATGGATCAAGTGTTGATAATACCGAGGAGAGAATGAATCGTCGGATCGCTTCATGTCTAGAACATATCGTGACTATTAGATAGTAAGTTAAAAAAAATACATACGAAAGAAACAAACTTTACCTAAATATACACTAGACCAAGTTATACTTAACTATTTCCTCTGTGTCAGAATATCCTAACATTCCCCTTAAGAACAACTTGGGATAGGATTGAAGGATGTACAAATATAACACAATAGGAGAACGAAGGAGGCATTAAAGCCTATCCTCCCTTAGTGACCACTTCCTGAATTCCAACCATAAATCAAAGTTTAGTAAACTTTGCCTCTGCGAGAGCCTTTGTAATGATGTCTGCAACTTGATCATCAGTTGAACAATATTGCACTTCAAAAACATGGTCCTGAATGATCTTTCTGATGAAATGCATGTGCATTTCAATGTGTTTGGTGCATTGATGTTGGATTGGATCTTTGCATAGTTGAATGGCACTTTGATTATCACGCCAAAGTGTTGTCGGATGCTGCTGCTGAAAGCCAAACTATGTAGGATCTGATGAAGCCACAGGGCTTATTTACTAGCTTCTATGACGCCATGATACTCTGCTTCTACTGAAGAAAGATAAATGACACTTTGTTTCTTGTAAGCCCATGCAATAGGTCCAGAACCAAGAACGAAGACATAATCTATAGTAGACTTATGATCATGAGGGTCACCAACCCAATCGGAATCAGTGAAACCAACCAATAGAGGAGATGCTTCTGCACTGTAATGAATCCAAAATTGAATTGTACCTCGAACATAACGAAGTATTCTTTTAGCTACTTTCCAATGGATTTCATGTGGGTTTTTCATAAACCAAGGAATATGGCCAACAATAAAAGAAAGGTCAGAATGGTTATGGGTCAGATACAAAAGTTTTCCTACAAGATGACAGTATAAGGTAGCATCAACTTCAGAGGAAATACAAGTGACTGAAAGTTTGGCTCCAGACTGAAAGGAAGAAGGGGCTGGCTTAGAGTCTTCCATGTGAAAGTGGCGTAGAAGATCACATGCATACTTGGAATGGGAAAGGGAAATACCTTCCATGGATTGCAAGACTTGAAGACCAAGAAAATAATCCAAGTGTCCTCAGTTTGTCATTTCAAACTATTTTTTAAGGTTGGACTTCATATGGTTTATAAGGTTGGGATCACTACCAATAAAGATAAGATCATCAACATAAAGAGCAAGAATGATAAGAGACTTACCCGCTTTCTTGTTGTAGACAGTATTGTCAGAATGACACCTAGAAAATCCAGTATCTAAAAAGAAAACATTTTGGCATACCAAGCCTGAGGGGCTTGCTTGAGACTATAAAGGAATTTCTTAAGTTGACATACAAGGCTGGTGTCTGTTTGTATAAATCCAAGAGGTTGTTCTATATAGATTTCTTCATGCAAGAACGTAGATTTAACATCCATCTAATGGACTTACCATTTGAAAGAGGTAGCAAGGGAAAAAAAAAAAGGCAGATATAGTTCATTTTGGCAACAGGGGAGAAGGTTTCAGTATAGTCAATGCCTTCAACTTGTGAAAAACCCTTAGAAACAAGACAAGCTTTATGTTTATCAACTTTTCCATCTAGCCCAAACTTGGTTTTGTAAACCCATTTGCATCTAACAATTTTTTCGTCCCTTTGGAAGAGGAACAAGATCCCATGTATCATTTGCCAATAATGAACAATATTCTTCATTCATAGCTGCATCCCAATCTGGATGGCCTGAAGCTTCTGCAAAGGTGTCAGGATCATAATTTGCCGAAGCTTGATCCAGTAAAGAAGAGGCTCTATCGAACTGAGAACGTGTACGTCACTGATCTGTAGGATCAATTGCAAGAGTACCTGCTGCATCTCGAGTAGTACAGACCCATTTTGGAAGCTGAGGAATTGAAGGAGGATCCCGATAAGGTGGGGGAGGATTGTCATCCTCACTGTCATCATCCGAAGAAGAAATATTTTTAGAAGTATAAGGGATAGAGAGAGGTGGCACATCCATCGAACTAGGCTCGTAGGCCGATATATTTTTAACAAACTTTACATCTCTTCTAATAATAACATTTTTGGATTTAGGTGGAAGAAGTCTATATCCTTTGACATCTTCAAAATATCCAACAAAAAAACATTTTTCACTCTTAAGTTCTAAGGCTCATCTGGAATATGGGCCCGTGCTTCACTTCCAAAAACACGAAAGTGACTTACATCTGGTTTAATTGAGCTCCATGCTTCTTCTAGAGTGATATTTTTTAAAAACGTCTCTGAAAACGGCTTTCGAATGAAGAAGTTACGAATTTTTGAAGAAAAGTTGTTGAAGATGTCGATGAAGTACGTGAATGTGCAGAAGTGAATGATAATGTTATATTTAAAAAAGATCCCCCCTGTCCCCTGCCCCCCCTTTTCAAACTTAATATAATTAGCTCACCATTTTTTTTCTTTTTTTATGTGACCCACTTTTATAAATAAGTGAAAGTCACTTTTGCAATGGTACTTTATGAGCTACCCACTAAATTGTAAGTTAAATAAAAGATAAAGAGACTTTAGAATTATAAGTGACTCACTTTTTATAATGGGTGATAACTCTTTTACATAAAGTAACTTTATAACATAAGATACATATGCTTTTTGAAAAAGTAACTCAACAAAAAGAAAGACTTGAATCCAAGAACTCCATTCTCATAAAGTAACTTTAGACCAAAAGAGCTAGTTTAAAAGGTTAGTAAGGGGTTTTTTCTTTTTTCCTTTTAGTCACTGAAGATTTGGAATGCGTGCTTACTAGAGAAAGTCCTTTTTACTTACATAACGAAAAACCACAAAACCCAAAATGGACATGCAAAAAAAACCAAAACTTATGGATTGAAGTTAGATTTCGGCGGAAACTAAATATTTTTCTCAATGTTTCTGATTTTCTGAGGTCACAATAAGGCACGACGGAAAATATCATACACATGAGAAAAATCCTTCCTTTCTATTCCTGATTTGCCCAGATCTCACAGAGTCATGGGGCAAAGAGCATACACAGAAATGAAAGGTGTAGATCTGGTAATAAAAAATAGGGAGATAAATAAACCAAAATAAACAGAGAGATAAATAACTAAAATTGAAAATAAAGATTGTGCACCTCCAAATCTTAAAAATGATGTAGCGAGGGCTACCAAAAACCTTTTCGCATGAAATGGAAGGGGTTTCTCACTGGAATAGATGCTCCTAACATAATAGAGTAGTTCTCTTAGCCCAAAAGTAGTTAGAAATAGTAGATCTAGGAAACGACAGTAGGATGCAGTTGTACCGGCTTTAGATTTGGATCACCAAATGGATGCAACCCTCAAATAGCTCTTATAACATGTAGGAATTTACAAGGCAAGTTCCTCAGATAGAAAACCAAAGGACACCGCTCACAAACAGATCACAGTTCAATACACTAGTATTTTTGACGTGGTTAAAACCCTCAAAGAGCGAAACAGTCCATGGCCTGAGCCAACGCGGCCACTTTAGGCAATTTATTAATGTAAAAGAAAGAAAATTTACATAAGCTTCTCTCATGAACGTCACCTTACAAATGACCCTCCATGTTCTTTAAATAAATATCATGGACCAATCGGGTGTTAAGCTACGGATCAAGTGTTGGTAATACCGAGGAGAGAATGAACTATCAAATCAATTCATGTTTAGAACATATCGTGACCGTTGGATAGTAAGTTTAAAAAAGTACATACTAAAGAAACAAACTTTACCTAACTATACACTAGACCAAGTTATACTTAACTATTTTCTATGCAGAATATCCTAATAGAAAACACAGATCGAGAGTTGGATGGTCCAAATGAAAACTTCCCCTATTGCACGAGGATCTAAAATAAATATTTCTCTGCAAAATTCAATCTAGCCATTAAATATAGAGCAAGAAAATAATAATAAACTTAGAAAAATAGAGATACCTGCTATTACATTCAAAATTAGATTATTATTCAAACCCTAACAAATGAGCAAGATACATGTACTCAATTCACTCTTTAGAAGATATCATCAATGGCTTTAGAAAAAATTATGCATGAAAAAAACACATATTACAATATTCCCATGAAGAGTAACACCAACAAAACTTAACTCCAAAGTCTTTCTTTATTATCCAGAAAAATATTACACAAGAGATTCTTACTAAGCACACGACTCAAAGGTTGGATGAACTGACTAAAAAATGACCTATCTAAAGATAAATCCTCCAATGGATAGTTCAAGTGATTTTCGTCAAAGCAATCTCGATCGTTGATGAAGATCAAAATTTTCTTTAATTTCCTCAGTTGAAATATTTAAATATTTGGGGAAATTCGAAATTTTTAATTAAATACATTTTAATGAATTCAAAAATAAAAATTTTGAGTTAATTTCCCAAGCAAATTGACTTTGACTTAACCCCCAAGGATGAAAGATTTACAATTTAACAAAATAATTAATTTACCTTAGTCCCGGGACCATTTAAAATTTAATTTTTAAGGACCAATAGATTTTTCCTTTGGAGAATTTAAATTTACATAGGACCTAGAATTAATTAAATTTCTAGCTTAGGATTTTAATTAATTTTTGGCCAGAAAATTTAATTAATTAACCTATGAGGGGATAAATTAATTTTCCAACCCTCAAGGCACTTTACATCATGATTTCCATATTGTTTATATCATAAGGGGGAAAACCCATTTGTAATAGACTCTCACATACTACTCATTTATGCGACACAAATATAATCCAGTAGACCAAGCAATTTGTAATACAATAACCTAACCACATAGTTAGGATTATTCCCAAATTAATTTTACATAGACTCGATCTAGAACACTAAGAATCGCCTAAGATCCCAGTGACAAAATCCATTCCATCTTTAGGGTAAGACTGGAGGAAAACTCTGTCGACCATCCGAGAATGGATCAGTGAGACAAAAAACCTCCTAAAATGGAGATCGTCACTAGAAAAGAAGGTGTACTTAGGTCGTTGCATACATGCCATGGATCTGCTGAGATTATTTACATTATACACATGCAGAATGGGTTTACATAACATCTTGGAATTCAGGATGATGATGATAGTTGGACGACACAGATACATCGATCAATCGTTACCCCTTTTGCGAAAAAAGGGGTGTACTTCTATGGGTCGTAGACACATAGTGGTCAACGCATTGGAAAACCACCTTGTATGCAACTCAAAATATGAAACATACTTGCAATATAAAACTCTAACTCTAAAGGAAGCTAATACTTACAACTGAATTCTGAAAGCTTCATCCTTAGTTAATATCTGAGATTTGTAATCACCATTAAGAGGAAGAATAAATAAATGTTGTTGAATGATGCCATTACAAAACCTTGAACAGACACAACAGAAAAGGCATTTGACATGTCAAACCAATGGAATCGGTAACCCAGTGAAATTTCCATATAGACAAAGTGGAGCCGCCAAGTGAAAGAAATACAACCAATATCAAATTCTTGCTCCATATTTAGCAGCAAGGGATAGATCTAGTTTTGATCATTCTATGGGGATATATATCTTCGTTATTTGTCTCCCTCACAATGTCATTGAATGATGTATCTATTTCTCAGAGGCAACTTTTGGCTGTGAAACTGCTTGAAGAAACCAACTTGACCAATCTTTAGGTTCAAGCTGGCCCTTGAACTAGAGGGCATTCCCTCAAGTGTTACGAGGATTTTTAATGTTATTCAATGTCATTAGAAAACAAACTATGAAGAACAATGGAAAAATATATGATTTGTTATATAGGTGGTTGCTTATGAATCCCAAATCCATTATTAACAAATAAAGCCCTCTCTCATAGAGGCCTTATCAAAGTGCTAGCGTTCATCTATGGCAGAGAACATAACTAGAAAGAGTTTGATATAAGAATAAAAGATAAATTAGATAATTAAGTATCCTCCCTAAATACTTAATCGTCTAATATAGTAGAGGTGTACAAAAGAATATCTATAGCCCACATAAATACATTTAAGACACAACAAAATGAAACAATTTAGTGATGCAGAGGTACTAGTTTAAAAAACCAGTTCAATTAGCTTATTTCAGTAATAGAAATAAATTTGCTACGGCTATTAGGGAGGTTGATCCTCAACCTAGCTTTACCCAGTACTCGTATATTACCTCAAATGTATTAAGGAAAAATACATGTATCACTCAAAAACACATACATCATAAACAAATTCTGTCATAGAACTAGAGCTAGAAGCCCTTGATTAAAAATTATGAAATAAGAGATTTTATAAAAATGGTCAGGGTTTTGGAATAAAAAGCCAACCCTTGCTTCAATAAAATTAAACAATACATAAATTACTTACAAATCTCTAACTATTCCTAGTTTCTTGGAAAAACTTATCAATAATCTCAAAATAAAAATAGATCTGGAAATTTGTTGCAAAGTGTCTTGAACTATTTCTTGAGTAAAATCCCTTGGATTTGGAATAATCCTTTGCTGCAAATGTGGATATGTTGATATGGATGCCCGAGATAAGATCAACTAATCCCAAATTTTTGATTTTCTACCACTTGTCCTTTATTCATGATTTTGATAAATTTCAAATCTGAGAATGATTTTTACTTGCAAATATGAGATTTGATCTTCAACTTTTTTCCTATGTATACCTTTTCCCTATGTCTTTCAACTGCCTAGAGATCTGAATCTGTTCTCCTAAAATCTGCTAATTGTCCAACAACCAAGACAATGAACCTTTTACTACTGATTTTGTGCTTGGGAAATTCTGCTACTCGTGTCCACAAGATTACTTGTTCTTGAACTAATCCTTGAATTCTATAATTACCAAATACCTTGCCAACAAATCTAGGATATATTTATCTTTGATAAAATGCCTTGAAATTTTCAATTTAATCCTCTTTCTATTGGTGCTCTTCCTTTGATTCTCCTTTGAATGTTGTTTCCAAGTGTCATGCGGAAAGAGTTATTTTTGCTGACAAAACTAACCTCCCTAGAAGCCTAAGACTTTCTAGTGACAAACAAGACAATTAAGAGCAATCCTTCTCTAAACATGCATTATCATACGAGAAACCAAGTGTTTTTCGATCCTACCTGAAGTCCAACGCTGTTGTAGTAGTCTAGCCTCGTCGATCCAGATGAGCTCCTCCTTCACTTCGAAACCTGCATACACTAACAATCAAACGATTACATAACACCTGAATATCTCATAAAACAAAACATATTAAACATATAGACCAAGGAGTATATGAAACAATTCATTAACAACAAATCATTGAGAAGAATGGACTTATTTGTATTAATAGGAAACAAAAGAAACCATTACAACCTGAGCCTTGGTGTTGTGCAAGTTCCTCCCAGGGTCCAGCAAGAGTTTTCCTCTACTTTGACAAGCTCACCCACTTCCAAATGAAACAAGAAAGGATGGTAATCTCTCCTCACAAGCTTCTACAAGGAAGTCCTAATTCCAGCAGCATCTACCCTTTGGAATGTTCAGCTTTCAACCTCCCCTCCTTTGGCCCAATGCCTGTATTTATAGTGTTCTAGAGGAAGTTATTCAGGTCCAACATCAATGGGATACTCCCTCTTTTGGATGGGGTAGCTCCTCTCTTGATGGGATAAGTTCCTCTATCATAGGGATGCATGAACCATCTGGAGGCGCTCAATACACGTCAAACACTCTTCTAGAAAGCTCTAGAAGTGACCACAAGTAACTTTTTTAAGATGAAACTCGCGCCTTTTGACCTTTACAGGAGTACGCACCCATCCCTTGACTTACAGAGCGTACAAGTACGTAGGTACAATGAGCTTGGGATGCGTACACGCAGGCAAGGTAGAGAGAACCTGCGTACCTAGAGATAAACATGACTTTTATTGACTTTCTCTCTTTCTTGAAGTTTGACATGGAGAGCAGAGGTATTAGGCTTGACAAGGGGGATAATATGACTATTGATGGAGCCATATTAACTGCAGATAGTCATGGTGACAATTTTTAGTGTAACAATTTGCCTTTCAGGTTCACCGCGTGATGTGTTTATAATTCCTAAAATGCAGTCTAAGATGATAAACAAATGTTTAATCTTCTTTCAGCAATGAAAATCCTAGCTACTAAGGAAGAAAGTCAAGAATCTTTTCTTCACAGAGCACAGAGCACACGCTAAATGCACAGTCCTAAATCAAACCAAGCAATCAAAATGCAAATGCACATGCATGTATTTGTTTTCAGCCTTCTTAATGT
>APFE030789950.1:44539-91778 GCA_000404065.3 Pinus taeda
AAAATAAATAAGAAATTATATATATAAATGTCGGCTTGTTTATAAAAATTAGGGATCTAGGTTTATTTATACCCAGGTAGGAAGGCTCTTCTCTTAATAAAGCTTTCTTTCATATTCTTTCTGATTTTCCTGATGATGGACCCCCTTTGGGGTTTGAAATGTCGACATAATGAACACGAAACTGTGGATAATCTGGATCATGCCACTGCAAAAAACTACCACAGAAGCTTAAAATTTAACAAAGAAAACTCCATCAGTTCCCTTTTCGTAAGTTGTCTCTTTAACTCGAAAAGGTAGAAAACAATATTTGAGAGAACCTCTTGACCATGTCAACCAAGGTGTTTCTTTTTCGTAAATAGTTAATCCCAGTCCGGAAAATGGTTAAACTTATACTGAGCAGACTTCATTTCATTTACTTTAACGAGTTAGAAAATACAAGTACTTGACAATATTTTCATTTTTCGAGAGTCAGAAAAGAGCTTAAAGATGACTATAGGGGGGTTCCTTTTTTCTTTTATTTTTAACGAGTCTGAAAAAGAGATAAAATAAAACTTGTTGAATCGGTCAAGAATGATCACTGTTACCACCAAAATATCCTGTAACCATACAAAGACAACCACACATCACCGATATTGAGAAAAATAATAAATGTAACAGCCCAAAATAAATATCTAATTAACTTATTAACATTAAATGTAAATCAAAGTGGCACTTACCTAGCCAAATAAACATGTAATTAATTAACTAAATTCAAACTATGAATAGTGCTTACCTATGGTAGAAGTAAAATTACTGCAACAAGGTTTTGGGGACGACTCAACCGTAGGCTCAATTGCGCAAGAATTTGCTACAAACTTGCCACACCGAGCCCTCAAATCACTACTTGTGAGTGACTCCTAAGTCTTAGAACACCATTCTCCCCAAGAAGAATGAAGATTGAATCTTGCGAAGATGAATGCATAATGCCTCTCATCTTCCTCAACCATCTTATTAAATAGAACAACATTTGGATGGGAACCACATGCACACTCCAGTGGTTACATGCGACTTTGATTTTTTAACTTTCTTGTTTTATTCTTCCTTTGATATTTTTCTTGTTTATTTCTATTTTCTTATCTAGAGCTTTTAAATATGGTATACATTTTATTTTATTATGTTTATACTTATTTATTTTTATATAACTTTTATATAATTTATTATTTAACAGTTATTATTTATTATTTTTGTTATTTATGATTAATGATTTTATTTAATTTAATATTCATTATTCTTATATTAATTATTATTTTTTATTAGTTATTTATTATTTTATTATTTATTTTAAGTGATATTTAATTATTATTCATTATTTTAATTATTAATTTGAGTATTATTGTATTAGTTATTATTTATTATTAAGGGGAAGGATATTACATACTCTCCCACTTTAAGGAACTTCGTCTCAAAGTTAAGTTTTTTTTATTATTAATTATTTTATTTGCTTCATGTTGCCAACACCCTCTACTGAACTAGTATAACCAGCAGGCATCGAAAGTAACCAACACCCCGGGAATCTCAAGAATCTTTGTCCTTTTCCCACTTTCGGCACCAGGCATAAGCCTCACCCAGTCTGTATCCTAGTCCAAGGCTGGCCCCAAGGCTCGCGCCTGACTCAGACCTCATCTTCCCCAAGGCAGGCATCCGATCCGGTACTCAATGACCCCGGGCATCTCGCAAGGCTGGCCCACTCCCTCCACAACTACTAAGGCGCACAGCCCCAGGCATCTAAGTCCTTTACATCCCTTCCAGACTTCGGCATCCCAATCCAATACTAGGCACCTAGCCTAGAACATCAGGCACGTGGCCTCCTCAAGATGGTCTCATAGCTCTTCTAGAGCTATCCATCAAGAGCTATACACAAGACAAAGGAACCACTGGCATACAACTGGCCACCCCCGAGCCCTCAATCAACGTACTACTGCTAGTGACTCCTAAGTCTTAGAACACCATTCTCCCAAGAGAATGAAAGATAGAATCTCAGAATGATGGAATGCCGGAATGCCTCTCATCTTCCTCACCATCTATTAAATAGAACAAACATTGGATGTGAACCACATGCACACACTCCATGTGCCTACATGCAACTTTGATTTTTTTAGCTTTCTTGTTTTATTTCCTTCTTTTTGATATTTTTCTTGTTTTATTTCTATTTATTCTTATTTAGAGCTTTAATATGGTTATTACTATTTTTATTTTTATTATTTTTATTACTTATTTCTTTTTATATAATTTTTAATATCATTTATTATTTAACAGTTATGATTTATTATTTTTATTATTTATTATATTCATTATTTTTATTATTAATTATTATTTTGTATTATTTTTATTAGTTATTATTATTTGTTATTTATTATTAAGTGATTTATTTATTATTATTCATTATTTTAATTATTATTTGTATTAGTTATTATTATTTGTTATTTATTATTAAGGGGAGGGATATTACAATAAATAATTGGTAAAAACGTATTTGAAAATTTATAAATAGAAAAAAAGTAAAAACATTTTACCAATTCACTTTGGGTAATTTCGAGAGTGCATTTTATCGTATTTTATCTGATTCTTCAGGCAACCAGTGTGGTAGATCCGGGACACCATTTCACAAACCATCAGTTGCAGGTAAGAGATCTTCCCTTTCTCTTGCTCTTCATACCATTTTTATGGAATTTAATAGAAGTTCTTACTATTTAAGAGGAGGTTTTTCTTTTTTATTGTTGGGGGCGATCAACACGAGTTTGATCATTAGACCCGTGCTGATCACCCCATAGCCCAAAAGATCATCAGGCTGCTAGTGTGAAGACAATTTGAACAATCGTGTTGGGCACATAGAAAAAAATAAAATGAGAAATACTCTATCTTAATCCATTTTTAAAAAATTTTAAGTCATGGAAAGACTTCTAAATATTATTTATGTATTATTTGCAAGAAATTTCAACGAATATGGCCAACAAATAGAAAGAGAGATGCCACAAAGTAGAAGACCACCAAGTTATTCAAAGCACAACATGCATTAACGCTTTGAGGGATTGTGGATTTATTAAGTTCTTTCAAACCTTGGGACTCAGAGCTCAGAATGAGTTGCTAGAGTATCTCATAGGATTATGTGATGTTGGTTGCAAGATATTCGTTATTGGAGATCAAGAACTTGAAATAGATATATCTGACATCTATTTCATCACTGGACTATCCAGGAGAGGAGAGAGGATCCAACTCTTCGAAGCTCATATTGGAAGAGAGAGAAATAGCACACTGATTAGAGGCATTTCCCGGATGCAGAACAACCATGAGTAGAAAGGTTAATATAACAACAATCAAAAACCTACCCTTTAGGACTATTTTACATACCATTGCTCATGTAGCTAGGGCTCAAGAATTGCATGATGAAAAAAATCTCAGTTCCAATATGCAGTGGACTATCTCACTCCAATTGTGTTTAATTGGTGCGAAGGATTGTTGGTTAACACAAAAATATAACTGACTAACTGAAAAATAGGTCATTTGAAGCAGTTTGGGTCTGGATCGATCTTAATCACATTCCTCTTGGAGCATGTGCGTTTGTTTTGTTACCAATGGATAGAGGTGGATGATCTAGCTCTGAGAGACCCTAGGTTACTCAGATGGGGTGAGATTATGCCTCGAGCTAGAGGAGGTCAACAAATGCATTTCCCTCTAGCGTTGTTTGGTTGGTTACAACAAAAACTGATCGTGGTAGATGAATATGCCTATGTGGGTACAAACGTCAGAAGAGACCTAAATATTCCTCTACCACCTGGTGCACAATGGACTTATGCAGGTAAAAACTTGTCTCTTTTTTTGAATTTTTTCAAGTTTTATGACTTTTTTGAAATGTATTTGAGAGTTTACTTCTGATAATATTGTAGATGTTGGACCAGAAAGACCTCCTGGAATGTCTTTGATAACTCAGTGAGTAGCACGTCCAATGGACCAAGAATATCCATTGAAGAATGAGTAGACCCTGTAGTGTAGATGGAGCAAAACCTATAAGCCCTTACTCAGGGTATTCCAGAGTATGCTACTATAGAGGACGTGTCGTTGCAGTAACAAAGACACATAGTGGGAGTATCTGTTATAGCTCTGATACCACTTGTTATATATCTGATCTGAAAATATATGAGAATACAAATATACCCAGAAATAATAAGAGAGAAATAGATAGAAATGCTTATTTATTTATATCTATAACAAGTGGTATCGGAGCACTTTCTTGGGCAAAAAAGTGGAGAATTTTTTTTACTTTTGCAGGATTTCGGGGGCGTCAAGTTTATAGATCAGATCTATACGTTTTGGTACAAGAACTGCAAAATCTGATTACAGATCTGGATTCTATGTAAAAAAATACCCGATTTAAAAAAAAAATTCGTTGAATCGGAGTCCAGCTGAAGGAGATATCACTGATCTAAAAATCAGTGGTGTTGCAGACAATTTTTCAGGGCAGCGAGTTTGCGGCGCAGATTTGGTCATCCTAGTGCAAGATCTACAAAATCTAATTGTAGATATGGATTTTTTGAGAAACATTACCCAATTTCAAAAAAACAATTAGTCGAATCGGAGTCCGGATGAGGGAGATATCGCTGATTTAAAATCAGTTTTTTTTTTGCAGAAATTGTGGTGATGACGGGAGAGTAGCAACGCAGATCTGAAATTCCAGTGTCTGGATCAGGATTTCTATCACATGGGTAGATGCAGAATGGTTTTTCCATTTCCAAAAATAGGTCATAATAGGGATTCTGAGAAATATTAACGGAACTGTGACAATTTCAAATTTTCTCCAAGTAAGTGAATATTTCCAAAACCCTCTTCATGGCGATTCTATATTTTACAGGAAAAGATGATGGTCCTACTTTTGAAGAATTCATACAGAGATACAAGTCCACACATGGGACACATTGGAAGATTCCAATGGTGCTTAATATGAGAGATGAGGCTGAAAAATGGTGGTTATCACTTGACCACAAACAGTTGACCAAACTTTCAGATGCAGAATTTGAAAAACTCTTTTTGGACAAATGGTCTCGGGCTAGAAAAAAGGAGAATGAGACACATAAGGTTATTTGCTACGGGTGTCTCCTTACTGCAGGTTCATGGATTGATTTAGAAGGAGAAGATCATTGTTTCTATAAATCCTAATTGCAATAATAATTTTATCAATGTTAATTTGGCAAAAAAATTGCACGTTCCAACAAAACATATTCAAAAAACACAAGTTGATGATGCGGATGTTCAACTTTATAAGGATTTGAAGCTTTCTATGGATAAGTATGTGTTTCATGGTGATTTTTATACTTCATAGATGGATAATATGGATGTTGTTTTGGGATATCCTTGGATGGAATCTGCAGGTACTATCAATATTAATGTGCAGAAGAAATTCCTGAAGCTCTGGTATAAAAAGAAGAAAATTACATTACAAGATATTTCCATCAATAAACAGGTAGAATACATGGAGGCTGAAGCAGAAGATGTTCCAGGGACTGACATATCAGATGATGAGCCTTTGATGATCGACAATCGAACACAAATAGAGGTTGAAGTAGAAAAGGTTACAGGTACATTAGATGAGGGCTCAGTGGTTGAAGTCATATTGGAAAATAAGACACCACAACAGGCACCACAGTAGGGTGAATTAAAGAAAAAGACACCGTGGGTTAGAACTTCAACATATCATCACCCACACCACCCCGCAAGAAAACAACCAACAAGATGCAACCAATTAGCCACAAGGACAACAACCCCCATATGACGGATAGCGAGGAGCGAAGATCCACCTACTACACATCAACACAGAAGAGCTGCCACGGTCAACTTCCATCTCAAGCGAGCGAGGCACCAACGAGATCGAGGGTTCACCTTTCTCTTGGATGGCTAGATGCATGTGCATGGTACCAGTGGACTACTCTTGTAGATCTTATTATTTGTGTTCTTCCCATGTTTCGAGGAAAAAACATGCTAAGGGGGGTGGAATGTTATATACTTAGGGGGGATAATATGGGGTACAAAGGGAGGTACCCAAGGTAATAATATAATAATAGGATGGGCCATAGTAATACTAATAAATAAGGTGGTTAACCCATATCATGTAAGAGACCACAAGTAGTTAGAAATAATGTAATGGGCCCATGGTATTAGTCGATGGTATGAGGGAACCATGGTAATGATCCATGGTATTGTATGTATGAGGCCTATATAGAGGTTAGAGACTCCACATGGAGAGATGTCAAGGAGTAGTGTGAAGGATTATTGTATGTACAAGCATATGGCTTGTGGAGTGTTCTCATTCATTAAGGAGTAAATGTATGGTGTTGCCCTACCTTAAGGGTTTGATATTAATAAAGTGAATCATTTCTATCTATTTCGATCTTGTTATTTATTGGGTTATTTCTGTTATCATATATTTCTGGGTTATATCTATAACAAGAAGAAAGGATATGAATTTTCTTGATTACATAATATTTACGAACATTCATCAAATGGAATCCCACAAAGAAATCACAGTGAATGATACCCTTTTTCACTGTATTATTTTGGCTCTTTTCCCTGATAGAGAAAAATTTCCAGTGGAAATATCTTTTGTTCATAAGGATGAATCTGCGATTTGGAAACACTTTTAGTGGCTTCAACAATAATAGACTATTCCAGTTTCATCATGAACATTTGGTTTTGTAGTATTTTTCGTTCTTCTGGGGAAGATTATATGCTCTGCATACGAGATAACAATGGTTTTCAATGATTTTCAACGATAAACATGGAAAACCGTGGCATGACTTCATGCTCTTTTTTTGTGCTTTTAGCCAAGTTTTCATCTTGTTTCAATGTGTAGTGCATGAAATGCCAACCATGGGCTCCTCTCTTAATCTTTTGTTGTGTGAAGAGTGCTGCCTTTTCCTGCATGGTTTTCAATGTGTTAGGCACTCTCAATGATGTATACATTCTCTTTTGATTTTTCTTTGGGAAAATTAGTCCCACATCGATATAGTGAAAGAATGTTTTAGTGTTATATAGCGAAACTTGAGAGATTTATTGACGTGTAGCCCACCTTTTTGGTTCTTCCCTTAGTTTCGTGTTGTGCATGGGGATTTGGCGTGTGACTTTGTTGTGGGTTTCAATGGCATACTTACCTTGATTGGAAGTATCACAATTTGACTTAGAGAATGGGCTTGTCCCAATATTTTTTGTAAAAATAATAATTTTAAAGCAATAATAATAGCTTTATAAAAATATATAATGATATATTTTAGTAATTTTTTTTTTCTTTTTTAAATTAAAATTATTATTTTTAAAAGAGATAATAATCCAACAACACGTATTAAAACCCTTAGTCCAAAATTCATATATATCCACGACTCTAGCCAAAAAGGAAATTTCATTTTTTTTTTAGCATTTCTTAGAGAAGAAAAAGTTACAACATCGACTCAAATTAGGGACTGCTTCCGCTTGTGGGAAGCATAGAACTAGTACACCATGTGCCTTGAATCTATTGGGCTATGGAGTCATGCCATTAAGAATAATTCTGGCTTTCATCTTAAAATGAAAACCTACAATTTGAAATCTTTAACCAACAACCATACTTCAATCTTTAATAATTTGTAGCCTACAATTACGTGTTTTACAACCATGAACTATAACCAAGTATGAGATTGAGCTGATATTGAAATCTGAAAATTGAAAATCACTTAAACTGATGCTAACTACTGTTATATACTAAATTTGCTGAGATATACTATTCCTATAAACTGATCTATGCAAACTAAATCTGAAAACTAAACTGAAACAATCGCTGATATATACTAGTGAAGAAAAAAAATCCTTAAACTGCATACCAAATGATTTGAAAACAAACTTATATATTCACACACCACTACTTAACTCAACTTAAATTGTGCACTATCAAGTGTAGTTTAAATTCCAGCGGAACCATATGATAATTGGATTCATTGGTGGACCACCTTGTATGTAGCTGAAAACATGAAACGTTTTTACAATATAAAACTCAAACTCTGAAGGAAATCAATACATACAACTAAATTCTGAAAGATTTATCCTTGGTTGATATATGAGATTTCTGATCACCATCAAGAGGAAGAAATATATGATTTTGAATGCTTCCATTACAAAACCTTGAACACACACAACAGTGAAGGCATCTGACATCTCGAACCATTGGAATCGGTAACCCAATGGAATTTCCATATAGACAAAGTGGATCCATTAGGTGAAATACATACAACCACTATCAAATTCCTACTTCATGTTCAACAACAAGGAATAGATCTAGTTTTGATCATTCTCCATGGATATATGTCTTCGTTACTTCACTCCCCAACAATAAAGCCAAATGTTGTATATGTTTCTCGAAGGTAGTTCTTGGCTATGAAATTGTGCGGAGAAACCAACTCAACGAATCTTTAGGGTCAAGCTGGCCCTCGAACCAAAGGGGGATCCCTCAAGTGTTACGAGGCTTTTTAATTCTTTTCACTATCACTGGAAAACAACCTATGAAGCACAATTTCCATATCTAGGACTTGTTGTATAGGTGGTTGCTGATGAGTCCCAAATCCCTAGTTAACAAATAAAGCCATCTCTCACAGAGGCCTTATCAAAGTGCTAGCGTTCAAATATGAAATATGGTAGAAAAACATAACTATAAAGAGTTTGGTAGAAGAATAGAAGATAAATTAAATAATTAAGTGTCCTCCTTGAATAGCTAATCATCTAATATAAAAGAGGAGTATTGAATAATTTCTGTAGCCCACATAAATACATTTAGGAGACGATAGAAGAAAAAACATTAATGATGCCGAGGTAGTAATTTAATCTAACCTCTTCAATTAGAAAATCTTAGTAATGGTAATAAATTTGTTAGGGCTATCAGGAAGGTTAATCCTCAACCTATACTTACCTAGTAATCCTATATTACCTCAAATGTATGAAGGAAAAATATATGTATCATTAGAAAAGACATACATCAGAAACAATTTCTATCATAAAACTGAAGCTAAGAGCCCTTAATTAAAAATTATGAAACAAGAGATTTTACAAAAACGATTCGGGGTTTGTCATCAAAATCCAACCCCTGTTTCAATAAAATTCAACAATATATAAAATATTTACAAATCTCTAACTATTTCTAAATTCCTGGAAAATCTTATCAATAATCTCAAAATAAAAATAAAACTAGAAATTTTTTGCAAAGTGTCTTAAATTGTTGCTTGAGTTAA
This sequence comes from Pinus taeda, assembly GCA_000404065.3. Taxonomy (NCBI): domain Eukaryota; kingdom Viridiplantae; phylum Streptophyta; class Pinopsida; order Pinales; family Pinaceae; genus Pinus; species Pinus taeda. The sequence continues at coordinate 53,818 of APFE030789950.1, forward strand.
ATCCCCTGGATTTGGAATATTCCTCTCCTACAAATGTGGATATGCTAATCGGGATGGCCGAGAAATGCTCAACTGATCCCAGATTGTTGATTTTCTACCACTTATCATTTACTGATGATTTGGATAAATTTCAAATTTGAGAATTATTTTTTCTTGCAAACATGAGATTTGATCTTCAACTATTTGACTACGTATACCTTTCCCTATGTCTTTCGACTTCTTGGAGATTTGAATTTGTTCTCTTAAAATTTGCTAATTATTCATCAACCAAGGAAATGAAACTTTTACTGTTGATTCTATGTCTGGGAAATTTTTCCACCTGTGTCCACATGATTTCCTGTTCTTGAACTAATCCTTAGATGTTATAGTTTCCAAATATCCTTCCACCAAATCTGGGATATATTTTTCTTTGATAAAATGGCTTGAAATTTTTAATTTAATCCTCTTTCTATTGGTTCTCTTCCTTCGATTCTCCTTTGACTGTTGTTCCCAAGTCTACAAATATGGAATTGATGATGTTGAAATTTTTTGGATTCGTCATCAAACCTTTAACTGCTAATTGATTCATATTTGCTCGAAGATTGGGGGATCTAATTAATTGTTTGTTACCACTAGTTTGATGAATTTGAAATGATGCTACTTGTCCTTTATATATTTGAATTTGATGCTGGAAATGTTGGATGCATCCCTGTATTTCTTTCTCATCACTCAAAATGTAAAAATACCCAAATTTTAGACCTTCCTCCCTTAGGATTTCAATAACTTTCATGCTAAAACCCGATCAAAGTTTTTCAGGATTAACCTTCAAAAAAATTTACAAGATTCTGAAACCAATCAGATTGAATCAAATTCTAAAATGAACAAAAACTTATTTCATTTTCCTCATGTCAGCATGTAGGATTTCCTCCATGTAAACTGAATAAAAAAATGAACATCATCTTTTGGTCACATAACTCATTGAAGCTTTCACTGAAGAATCTAGTTCCATTACTGATAACTTCATGCTTAGGATAGAAATTCCTATTTCCAAACCCTGAAAGTAGTCCTCTTAGAGCATAAAATATAAGTGTCTGCATACACATCAACATAGCCATAAATTCCTCTCTTAACACAACATAGCTTCTTGAAACAATTTTTCAAAGATATATCATCTATTTGGAAACCTGCGATTTTAGTTAACGATAACATTTATTCTATAGGAGATTAGCATTTGTTGTGGAAAGTACGTTACTAGTATGAGTGGTGAGCAAACCCCAGATGAACTGATAATCACGGCCAATATTTTCTCCACACTTTGTTTGGAATATCATATCACTCGATAATGGAAAAACATCGAAAATTGTGTTAGGACAGTGATCGCCTAGGTGTATCAAGAAATTTTTGAACAAAATTCATTTTTTGTTGAAGCCGAGTTGAATATATCTACAATGTGATCCTTCAAAAACCTAACACAAGAGAGTAGTACCATATAAAATCTTATAAAATTTCTTCATCCTTACTATATATAAAATTTATAACATTTTCTTTTTATAAATTCTCCACCCACAATTGTAATCCACAGTGATTGGACAAAATTAATTGAATGTAGGGAAGCCCATCGAAAATTTTCGCTACAAATTCTTTGAATATTGTATTTCTAGTCACACCAATTATAATTGGCTTGCTATGCACCCAACCCCCATGGAAATGTTTTTATTTTTGGTCAAAACGAAGTGTGAATATGCAAATTGGAAACAACAATGCATTCAATATATTTCTAGCTCATGTACAGTTAGTATCTACTGGTACCATCATATTTGCAACTTTGGACAATACAAAATGTAATCTCGAAGAAAGGATATGCATTTTATTGAGTACATAATATTTAGCAACATTCATCAAATGGCCTCCCGTAGAGAAATCATGGTGAAAGATACCATTTTCCACTGTATTATTTTGTCGTTGTCCCTAATAGAGAAAAATTTCCACTGCCAATAGCTTTTCTTCATCAGGATGAATTTGCAATTTGGAAACACTTTATTTGGCTTCAACAACAACAAACTATTCCAATTTCATCACAGACATTTGTTTTTGTAGTGGTTTTTGTTCTCATGGGGAAGATTAGATGCTTTGCGTCTGAGACATGGCCACATAAAGAAACTTATTTCCACACTTAAATTTGCTTGGCAGAATTAGCCCTTTCCTTGTCACTAAACTAAAAGTAGATTGATGGGGACCCCCCATGTTGAGTAGGTAAATCTTCTCTATGGACAGAGATGATCCATCTATCCCAATGAGTGGGTCTAACAACAAACGAGACAATCTACAAGACACTTTCTTATATTACAATCAAAATAAGAGAGGAGGAAGGATAGCTACCTCGGGTCGATGCTATAATGCACTTCTTTGTTGAAGATCTTGATCACTTTCTCTTCAGGCTTAGTTCTTGTTGCTCATAGCATTTGAATACCTACACAAGAGGCCAAAGACATGACAAAGCATAAAAGTGCAACAAACATAATCAAATGTAATCCACTTAACAGATCAAGGAGCATTAAGATAAATGAAGCATTGACACAAGAATTTATGGAAAGTGAACTAGCAGTTGTATATATTAATAAACAAAAGAGGAAGCATACAACCCAGGCTTTGATGTTAGTAGCCCTCCTTGAGTGAATGTCGAAGTCCAAGCTGAAGCTCTCCAAACACTCCTTCTCCAAGGGAAAGGTTAATAGCATGTAGGCACTATCTCAACATAAGGGTGTAAATAATCAGAGACCAACCGTTTGGGAATGGAAGGGGATAAATTTATAGGTAGGGAGAGGGAGTTAGGATCTCACCAAAGATAGGGGAAGGTCCTGATCTGAAGATGGAAGCTCATAAGCATAAGATCAAAAGTTAATGTTGGGAGAATTCGACCACATCCACAACGAACATCATCTAGCTTGTTGTTCTGGAAGCCTCTAGATCATAAAGCTTCTCCTCCACTTTGGGAAAACTTGTATTTTAGGGTTTAGCATGAGTATCCAGGAAACATCAGCGCTGCCAGTGTGAGTCTCATTAACACGAGAGGGCAGCGTCACAGTCACGTTAACCAAAAAATTAAGGTTTTAAGCTTATTTTTATCAGGAAAGGCTCAATGCAACTTTTCATTGGTTCTTCAGAGAGGATTTGGACTGCATATCAGGATGGGTACACTACATAGTTGTCAAGGTTTTTTCACTACAAGATATGACACAGGGAAGTGCATGAGGTGTGACAATATACTTTGTAATAGATTCCCCCTAAAGCATGAAGGCAGAATAGAGAGTGATGGATGATATGCTTTACGATCTAGTGCAAGGACTAGAACAAACACCGTCAGGAGACCCACAAATCAAGGATGAATATACATATACATATTTGATACTTCTGTCATATATATCGAAACATGAATCCATGGTATGAACGCAACCATCTAGATTGAAAGGACCATGTGAAAATATCCATGGTATCGGCGCAACCATTCGAAATGAAAATGATCATCTAGAAGTCTAAGATCCATGGTATGGAAGCAACCACCGGATATAGAAGGATCATCATCATCATAGATATAAGGTCCCACAGTATAGTCACAATCATCTACATAGAGGAAACATGTATACAATCATGAATAATACATAACTCCACACAACCTGATTTATACCAAAAAAAACTTAGTCTTGTGCTCTGTCCCAACACGATCAAAGTACGAATTCTAACACGTGAATGAAGGTGTCGAAGTCGAACATGCTAGAAAACCACCTAATTCTCGGTGAATGATGTGAACCGTTAACAGACACAAGAGAAACCACCAATAATAAAAATGGCTCTCAAGGTATGACACTAAAATACGTGAATGTGAAAATGAAGATGAAGTTGAACACTTGTGGAATCATTCGATCGAAGGCCAATGATGAAAACCTATCGTCGAATGTGAAGAAATTTTCATTAAGGCATGCATGCTCTAAGGTATTGAAAGGGAGTTTCTTATTCATCTTCCTAGATAATGAGATGAAGTCAATAAGAAATGACCTATCAAAGGAGGGCCATAATGATTCCCTCATCAATGACACGAAACAAGGAATAAAGTGGAATAAATGAGTATGATCCAGGACTATGGTAAAAGGTCAGATAATGTATAGGTAGTAAGCTACAGATAAGACTTCTCTTGAACATATTGATGACATGAATCTGGAGTGTGGCAACATTTGACTCACCATAGGACGAAGGTTCATGATGACAAAGTAGAATAGTAAGATGAGAGGAAAAATGGATCACCCGAACCCAGAAGGACATGTGTCTAAGTGAGGATATCCCAAACCTGACATGAGAAACAAATGAGTGTCATGTTCAAGAGTGACATGCTGCCTATACAAGAGATGCTTCACTTTCACTTTTTCCCCACTATTTCTGGTGAGTACCCCAATTAGTTTTAATCACAAGCTTGAAGGAGATAGCATATGCTTGTCGTATAAGTTCATTCTTTGAATGAATCCATGCTAGTAAGTTTTATGAGTCTTAGGAAGGAGAAAATCGACCTTGTCATGGTGACAAGTCTTTCATCATTCAATTTTTAGGGGTCCAACCGAAGAATAAATATATGTGGTTTCCATATTTAGAGAGTTTGAAAAAGAGACACAAAAGGAGACTCCATCGAGTCCCTTTTCGTAATTTGTCTCTTGAACTTGAAAGGGTAGAAAAAAATATTCGAGAGAACCTATTGACCATGTCAACCAAGGTGTTCTTTTTTTGTAAATAGTCGATCTCAGTCTAAAAAAGGGTTAAACTTATACTGAGTAGATGTCATTTCATTTACTTTAACGAGCTTGAAAAGAAAAGTACCTGAAAATCTTTTAATTTTTCAAGATTCAAAAAAGAGCTTAAAGATGACTCTAGGGGGGTTCCTTTTCATTTATTTTTAAATATTCTGAAAAAGAGATAAAAAAACTCATTGAATTGGTCAAGAATGATCACTGTTACCACCAAAAGATCCTGTAACTGCACAAAGAAAACAACACATCACTGATATCGAGAAAAATAATAAAATATTAGTGAAAATGTATTTGAAAATTTATAAATAGACAAAAAGTAAAAACATTTTACCATTTCACTTTGGGTAATTTGGAGAGTGCATTTTACCATATTTTATCTGATTCTTCAGGCAAGTGGTGTGGCTGATCTAGGACACCAATTCACGAACTGTCAGTTGCAGGTAATAAATCTTCCCTTTCTCTTGTTTTGCATACCATTTTTTTATGGCATTTCATAGAAGTTTTTACTGTTTAAGAGGAGGCTTTTTGTTTGTATTGTCGAGGGTGATCAACGCAAGTCTAATCATCAGATCCATGCTAATCATGCCATATCCTAAAAGACAATAGTGCAGCCAGTGTGAAAACAATTTGAACAGAGGTACTGGGCACAAAGAAAAAAATAAAAATAGAAATACTCTATCTTAATCAGTTTTTTCAAAATTTTAAGTCACGGAAAGACTTGTAAATATTATTTATGGATTATATGCGAGAGATTTCAATGAATAGGGCCATCGAATGGAAAGAGAGGGGCCATGAGGTGGAAGACCACCAAGCTTCTCAAAGAACAACATGTATTAATGCTTTGAGGAACTATGGATTGCTTAAGTTATTTCAGACGCTGGGACTCAGAGCTCATAATGAGTTACTAGAGTATCTCATAGGATTATGGGATGTCGGTCACACGATCTTCATTATTGGAGATGAAGAAATTGAAATAGAGGTATCTAACATCTATTTCATCACTGGACTATCTAGGAAAGGAGAGAGGATCCAACTCTCTAGATCTCATACTGTAGGAGAGAGCACTAGCACACTGATTGGAAGGCATTTCCCACATGCAAAAAACACCATGAGTGGAAACGTTAAGATAACAACCATCGACAACCTACCCTTTAGGACTATTCTACATACCATGGCCCATGTAGTTGGGGATCAAGAGTTTTATGAGGAAAAAAAATCTTAGTTCCAATATGCAGTGGGCTGTCTCACTCCAATTGTATTTAATTGGTGCGAAGGATTTCTAGTTAACGCGAAAAGACAGTTGACCAAGTGCAAAATAGGTCATTTGAAGCAGTTTGGGTATGGATCGATCTTATTCACATTTATGTTGGAGAGTGTGCCTTTGTTTCATTCCAGTGGATAGAGGTAGATGATCTAGCTCCAAGACATGTGAGGTTACTCAGATGGGGTGAGATTATGCCTCGAGCTGGAGGAGGTCAATGGATGCATTTCTCTCCAACTTTATTTGGTTGGTTACACCATCATATGATCATGGTAGATGACTATGCCAATGTGGGCATCGAATTCAGTGGAGACCCAAATCTTCCTCTACCACTTGGTGCACAATGGGCATATGCAAGTAAAAACTTGTTTATTTATTTATTTTTTATTTTTTTCAAGTTTTATGAGTTTTTTGAAATGTATTTGAGAGTTTACTTATGATAATTTTACAGATGTGGGACCAGAAATACCTCCCAGAATGTATCTGATAGCTCGATGAGTAGCATTCCCAATAAAAAAAGAAGCTTTGTATGAAGGAGTAGATCCTTTAGTGGAGATGGAGCAAAACCTGGAAGCCCTTACTTGGGGTATTCCAGAGTACACTGCTATAGATGATGTGTCTTTGCGGTACCAGAGACACACAACGGGAGTATCCATGAGACTTCATTGGTTGTTAGGCCGAGTGATTAGAGCTGTCTCATGCTATCATGAGCATCATGTGGGTGGATAGCCTATTCCTATCCATATTATCTGCAATGTTGTAGGCTTTTAAAGCCATGTGCCTCAGAACACTATTTTTGAGATTTTGACATAACAAACTTTGAATAATATTATATATATAATATATATATATATATATATATATATTATATATATATATATATATATATATAGATATATGTTTCTATTGTTTACTTATGTGTTCATATATCATGATGATGTGTTCGGTTTTTTACAAGTGATGCAAATGTCTATCTAAAAAATAATTTATGAATGCATTTGTTAACATATTCAAATTCCATGGAATGTGTTGATATGTAATGTAACCAAAGTTTCTTTCCAGTAATCGAACACATAGATACATGCGCAAAATTTGTGGATTCCTTACTAAATAATGACCATTTAATTGTAGCACAACGAGCTGTGAATCTGACTTAACAACCAAATTTCTGATTCTGGGAGCTACTGCTTCTGATAACAGTTCTATAACTATGTTGTACTCGACAATATTATTAGTTTTTTGTCCCAAGAAAATACCTTGTAAATTTATCAACTCGCCATTAGGGGTGAAGATTTCCCAAGTTGCGGAAGATAAGTTCCGTGTGCTACGAAAACCACCATCAGCGAAACCAACATAATGGTTTGATGACATCTGTGAATCGAGTGGAACACAAGGTAAGCAGAGGAAACATGTTTGCAAATAAACAAATCACACCAAAAAATCAAAATTCACACTAATTAATTCACAGTTTAATGTACAAAAATAATTATACAGAAATCATGCATAATAATTTTTCAGATAAAGTCCATTGTGGGGCTATGCTAACACATTACCTTCATAATCAACCAACTCATAGGCACCTTTTTGCAAAACATGTTTAACATTGTATGGCCCATGCCACATAGGTTCGAACTTCCCAACTCTGAACTTATCATTTGCTTGGTCATACAACAATACCAAGTCACCTTCAGTGAAAACTCGTCGAGAAACAGTTTGATCCTAATGGGCTTTATCTCGCTTTTTCTATTCTTCGATAACCATCAAAAAAATACGACGGGTTTCATCAAGCGTATTGAGATAAAGTAAACATTACTCTTTAGGTGAGGTGTTGGGGATTAATTCAATAACTATATTTAATGATGAAATATCACTCTCGCTAGGGAGTATCGCCCATAAACCATATACCAACTGGAATGGAGTGAAACTGGTAGTTGTCTTTTTAGTAAGCCAAAAATAACATGAGATGCTAGTATTCTTTATGCTTTCCAATGGTACGTTGAAACATAGTAACTAATACTTTATTAACCAATTCAACTTGGCCATTGACTTGTGGGTAATAAGGAGTTGAGATGTCGTGACGTAGACCCAACTGAGTAGTAAGCTCTTCCATCATGTATTTCTGAAAATGGGATCCGTGATCAATGAAATGGCTTGAGGGATATGACATGGTTAAAGAGGAACTGAGCAACAGTTGTACCTTCGACAGTATATGTGGGCATTGCCTCAGCCCATTTAGTAAAATAGTCGTTGACAATGTTGATATAGCCATGCCCCCCTGGGCGAGCGAGGATTACAGGTCATAAAATCAATTCCTCATTTAGCGAATGGGCATATAGTAACAAATGGGTGTAAGGGTGCTATTGGGGTGCGATGTTTATGGTTATAGATCTGATATTCATGACAATTTTGAACTGCCAAAATGCAATCTTTGAATATAGAAGACCAATGGTAATCGTCGCGAAGGATTTTCTGAGCATTGGCATAACCTGACATGTGACCACCACATTCCCAAGAGTGGAATTCATTTAAGACTCATTCAGCCTCTTCAAGTCTTAGACATCTATGAAGAACAAAATCAAGATCGACTAGGTACAACGTATCACCAATAATCCAATAAGGTTGAGATTGATGCCAAATGTAGTGACGGTCAGATCGAGACAACTCAAATCTGAAAGTCTTGGCCTGAAGATAAAAAATAATATCTTTGTACCATGGGTCAAGAGTATTAATTATAAACAAAGTTTCCTCAGGAATCTACTCAGTAAAATTAGTGGAGGTGTTTGCAAAAGGAAAGGCGCAGATCAATTCGACAAAAACTAGTGATTTCTTTGATTTGGTGATATTAAACTCCAAATCAAACACTTGCAGGGTAATGATCAATTTATATTATTTCCCCCCAAGAAACTAACAGGTCAGAATATTAGTCATGGGGTTATAGTCAGAAATCACTGTGGTCTTCCGTAGAAGAATATAATAGAGAAATTGTTGGATAGCATGGACCGCTGCCAAGGTGAGCTTCTCGACATGAGAATATCAAGTTTTTATGTCAATAAGGTTTGAGTCAAATAACAAACCATGTGTTCATTTCCATCATCATCATCCTAGGCATGGACCGCTGCCAAGGTGAGCTTCTCGACATGAGAATATCAAGTTTTTATGTCAATAAGATTTGAGTCAAATAACAAACCATGTGTTCATTTCCATCATCATCATCCTAGACTAGTACCATGGTAATGGTACTATCAGCTGTGACCAAGTACAATAAATAATTGCGGTGGTAATCATGAGGATGAAATAAAGGATCACTAGTGAGTGTTTTCTTTAGAGAATCGAAATATTGTTGAGTGATTTCATCCCAAATGAATGGGAACCCCTTCTTAAGTAAGTGAGTAAATCCCTTGGAAAGCTCAACATTATTAGGGACAAAACGATGAAGAAAATTGGCATTCCCTTGCAAATTCTACAATTAGTGCAAGGATGAAGGAGGGGGTAGATTTACAATAGGCTCTAATTTCAGAGGATCTATTCAGATGCCTTATTTAGACACAAAAAAACTGAAGAGATGACCAAATTTGACACAAAAGACACATTTATGCAGATTGAGATGAATATGATAGTGTTGACAACATAGAAAGATTGCTCAAAGGTGGCATGAATTGTCACGATGCTTAGCATAATGAGTTGGTAAGTCGTACAAATAAGGCTGAACGATGTGTTTAATATCATGAAAGGAAAATGACATTACTCTATGGAAGGTAGCACCAACATTTTTGAGACCGGAAGGGAGATTTTTATAAGAAAAGTCCCCCTTGGACAGATGAAAGCAATTTTGTGTTGATCAATGGGTAATACGTTAATCTAGTTATAACCAGAAAAGCCATAAACAAAAGAAAAGATCTCACTCCCAGCGCACTCATAAATGATTTGATCAATAAAGGGAGTGGGATAATTGTCTTTAGGGAATACACCATTGATATCACGGTAATCAACACAAACTCAAATTGTTCCCTTTTTTTAGTGATGGGTATGATATTGGAAACCTAGTCTATCATTGGGATGGGGTAAATAAAACCAACCTATAGAAGTTTTCGAACCTCTCCCTTAATAGCAGCAACCTTTCTAGGATGCAATGGATGGAGCCATTGACGAATGAGCTTCACATTAGGATAAAAGGGTATTTCATGCACCACTATCGCTAGATCGATACTAGGGATTTCCTCATATGACTAAGAAAAGACATCACGAAATTCTTTAAAAAGGTCAATGTAAACCCTGATCTCTTCTGGAGAATAGAAAACCCTGATGTGGATGTTCTCAACAATCCCAAGTTTAATGGAAATGTCAATTGGCATCATAGTAGTAATATTTCCCATATTACCTTTAGATAGAACTTCATGCACCAAAACATTTGTTTCAAATGGATGTGCCGGGTTAAGAGAAACAAAAGTCTCAAGACATGAATAAATCTCACTAATACTTGGAAGAAATGAGGAACGATGATGAGCATCATTTTAGGGAGTTTCTTCAAGAGACATAACCTCAACAATACTCTTGTCTGTGGGAAATATCTCATTTAAGGGATCCAGAGAATCCCAAGAACCAAGCCAATGAGATTGCAAATACACATCTAGATGCATACTAAGAGTAGTATGACTTTCAGAAGTAGCCGTTGAAACCAAAATAACTTGTTGATAAGCTTGTTCTAAAGGACTTAGTGGCATAGAATCTATTAGTGTCAATATTTGCAGCCTTCCTCCGGTGATCAAACATGCTCTTACAAAGTGATTTTAAGGTGTTAAGGTCAAATTTTGTCATTTCAGTGAGTCTTCAAGTAAAATTTGGTCATTAAGTATTAGGTCTAGGTTTTGCTTTTACTCCTTTCAAAGTTGTCCAAATGTCAGTCCATATCACCATTCAGCTAACTGTACCATCATTCAGAGGGTTGTCGTCATCATGTCAGGTTCCAATGGGTCATTTTACAGCTTGTTCATGCTTCAGTTGTGCCTAGGTAAGGTTCGTTTCCCTCTCCCAGGGTTTTGAAGGTAATTTCTCTTGGATGGTCAAATCATTAGAAAAACTTGTATCTTGATGTTCATACACCTTCCCCCATCCTTAATGTACCTTATTAAACACTCCCCATCACTGATATCCCTTAAATTCCTCATTTTCCCACAAACCCTAGTTTCTTGCTACAATTTGGCAATTTTCTAGGCTAGGCCTGTTTTTTCCCTTTTGGACTCCTTCCCCTCACTCAATCTTTGAAATTCCACTTTGCCCTATTTCCTAACAGCCCTCCCTACTTCCCAAAATTTCCTCAAGAATTTAGAAGCCCCTTATCCTCTTCATTTCCCTTCATTTCAACAAATCCCCTGTTCCACACATTGGGGTAGGTTTTACTCAAATGATGTTTATGAGCAAGGAAAGATGAATTTGGAAAAATTGAGAGAGGTTTTTGTCCCAAATAGGCCAAGGAAGAAAAGCCTCCTTTACGTTTTACATAGGTGTCATGGCTTTAGAGAAATGTCAAAAATACAATTGCCTTAGGAGAATTGATGCACCTCTGGAGTGACTTTGGGAAAATCAAGATTTCTCCTAGCTTGGTTGACCAAATGACTTTCTTGATGAGTGAAATTATAACTATACATAAATATATTTCCAATGAGCTATCATGAGATCAATTTGGAGTTGAGGAAGACATTCACAAGTTGACTGCAATAGCACTCTGCCTTTAGGCAGCCTCATTTTGTACATTTTGACCAGTCTTGGGAGATTTGACTTTTGACAGGGCAAATGAACTCCAAATTGAAAAATTCAAGTTGTGTCGGAAAGCAGAATCAATAAGATTTCTAACACGTTATCCCATGCCCAATTTGGACACTAGTAAGGCCTCAAAAATCGGTCTACAAAATGGAATTACGCATCAAATTAGTGGAACTATGCATCAAAGTTTGCAACATAGGAATTTTCATTTGATGCGCCACGCCACTGGCGCTACGCATTGAGTTGGCCAAGAATTTTGAAAAATGGCCTGCATTTTTAGATTTCTCATGGAAAAATATGAATTCCTTCACATGGACAAGAAATTTTGACAGGTTTTGAGCTTCCAAAAAGGTCAAAAACACCTCAAAAATGACCTTTCTGCCCCTTTTTGGACACACAGGAAGCAGTGTTGGGAGAACTCAGCCTTGGAGGGGAAAATGGAGGTCAAATTTAGAAATTCCACTTGTTCTATAAAGTAGACACACAGAAATTTCGAACAAGCCCACTTGGAGCAAATTTGGTGCACAAGAAGGCCTCCAAAATCAGCTGCAAAAAGGTGCTATGCATAGGGAAATCAACACAACGCATAGGATGAATTTGCTCATTTTGGCCAAAAAACTCCGTTTTTCGCTTGGTTTCCTAATAGTTTGACTTTTCTCCTTCTAATAGTCAAAATAATGATGTAATTTAATGTGAATTGATGTATTTTGATGTAATTATGCTAAATTTTCACTCATAGAGGTAGATTCATCCATGAAAAGGTAGTTTGCAACTGAATGAATCAGTTCCCTAGTTTTTAGAGGCAAGCTGTTCCACTGTCTACTTTTTAGTTCTCAGTTTAGAATTTATTCGAATAGCTCCTAAAATTATGAGCTTGACCCCTAAAGGCTGGCATGAGTTTTTTATTGCCTATATCTACTAGTTTTTCAGTCATTGGCAAAGGTTGGACTTTTGGGAAAGCTTGGAGCTTCATTGTATACTGATTTCAGCAGTTTGGCAAAGGAATAGACCAGGGTTTGCAACACTTTATGAGATTCTTGTGGAATCTTGATTTGGTATTGTGTTTCCTTCTTTTATTGTAATTTTACATGTGTTTTATGTATGCCATCATCTCTTTGCTTCATCTTAACTAAATCAAACAAGGATAAAGGTAGAATTCATTGATTTGCAGTGCTCTACCTAGGGTTTTGTTTAGTTATTTATGTTTTCAATTGTTTAAAGAGGATCCCTGAGACTTTCATGCCCTCTTCAAATCCTCACCAGTCTAAAAGCTCTCCATCTCACTCAAATTGAAGTACCAAACCATTTTCCTACCTCGCCCCATGGAGATCTCTGTACAGTTGAGCCTCATTCCCCGGACCCAAATCTGCCTTTCACATTTGAGCCAACAAAACATCATCAAATTCAATCAAACTCTTCTGCACACATACCTAGCCTAAAATCAGTCTTCACATCGGTCATCTCAAGCCTCATTGATCATATTTTATTGAGATTGACAAGGAGAGAGCCCTCTCCCAACCTGGTAGGGCTAGCTACCAGGTTAAGCATGGTTTGATGTTATCCTAGATCATACCTTTCTCAACCTGAGGTAGATTTAGGCTCTAACATAGTGGTGACCATACTGGGGAAGAAAGTTTATTTGTTTGTTAGTGTTCTTTGCTTTATAAAATACAGATGGAGCCTGAAGTTAGCCAGGTAGTCTTCGAACTGCACATTGCTTTGCGAGTGCATATGTAGACAAAAGCTACATCAGTCAATCTCCAGTCTAGTCTTATAAACTGAACATATGACTTGAAAATTTCCCCAGTACATGTATCAAGTTAGATCTAATTGTTAATGGTGGACAACGATCAGACATTGGAAGACTGAAATCATTCACTTGGCGACTCCAGTGTCGAAGAATCCCAAGGTTCAAAATTTTTATGGTTACTCTACCCTTCAAAAATCAGTAGCCTGAAGAATTTCTTGGTGAATTCATTGTTATCAAAATGGTTTTTCTGGATCGAAGGTATGCTCCCATGAGCCGAGATCACATTCCAGGTTTTCCAAATAAAATTCCTAAGGTAGCTTGGCAAAGGAATTTGCCTACGTTTAAAGATGATGATAGGAAGGATGTTGCTTCACATCTGGTTAGATTTCGCATAAATATTCGCAAGTTGAATGTTGATTTTCCTGAAGATTGGTTGATGAAGATATTCATGGCCACTTTGGAAGGTGAAGCCCGATCTTGGTATGAAAGTTTGCTGCCTGCTTGTATTTACTGTTTAAAGGATTTTCATGCCATGTTCTTTGAAAGGTATAAAGAATCTTATCCATCATTAAATTTAGTTCAGAACTGTTGTAGCCATTTTCATAGTTTTATTGAAAATCTTGAAAAAGTTTATGAAGATGATGACTTCATGGACGACGAGATCATGGAGGCTCTATACGAAAATTAATTTCAGCAACATAAAGAGAACTTAGAGGATACTCATCAAGATGCTCAGGAAACTTTACAACAGGATCAAGATCTTAGTACAATGGAAAATGATGAAAGAGAAGGTTTTATTTCAGATTTGTCCATAGAAGAAGACAGCATGTATGAAAGACAAGTTTTAATTTCAGAATGTGATAAAGTCAAGTCAGCTATTTTAGATCTAGATTTAGATCGTGCTGATGATGACTACCTTGTTTTGAATCCCATGAAGGAGAGCTCTGCTGTTGAGATCATCTGGAATGAAGAAGACAAAGTTACTGAACCAAACCTTCATGAGGAGGAAATCCATTCATTTCATGAAAAACAAGAAAATGAAGATGATCAACAATGTTTTCAAATTTCAAAAGACCAGGGAATTGAGGACTGTCATTCAGGTTTTTCATGTTTTGAAAAGTTATTTCAAGAAGACAATAATTGCTTGAGCAAAAGAAAACAAAAAGTATTATCTCCTCTGTCTAAAGATGAGATAGATCAAATCTTGAATGGTCAGGTTACAGCCCAAGCCAATGCAGGTCGGCAGTGTGCACATGATCATGAAGGTGTTGGTGAAACTTCTTCTTCTTTTGAAAATGATGATAGTCTTGAAATTAGATTTATAGATCAACAAACAGATAATATTTTCTTTCATGAAAATGATAAGGCTGTCATGTTTGATAATCTTGAAGATTGTTTCTATTTAAGAATGACCTAGACCATGAAATTGAGGAATACGAGCCTGAGAGAGACAATATGCCAGAAATTCTCACGCTCAAGGAATTTACAGCTGACACTCAGATAGAAGAAGCTTATACCTCTCTATTCCTTCCTATCACTCGGCAATCAATTATTCTTTTAGATCAGAATAAAGGGACTACTTGTATTTTTGCTGCTGGATCTCAAGACAAACTAGTGGTTCAAGATTTTCAAGATCCCTTCAACATTCTTTTACAAGAATTAGAGAAGATGAATGTTGCCTGGTTCATTATCATAAGCCTTGGTTTCAGTTGTTATTGTGATTTGCCTACATGTACATCGTTCTACTTGCTCGGGGAAAGTGAGAGCAAAATTTCAGTGAGTAGTTATCTGCTGGATTGGTTACATTGGAAGGCCCACTTCACATGATTGTACATATTTCCTCAGTAGGCAGGTGGTTGTCATCATGATTTGAAGCCCTCAAATCTCGATGGTCTGCTGCCATTAAAAAGCTTTATAAGTACTTGCTTTAGTTAAGTAAGTCTTGAGTCATTTTTTTTTTTTTTTCGTTTTCGTCAGTTTTGAGTGTTTAGTTTCAATTGCTGAATGTCTAGTTCCAGCTGTTGAATATCTAGTTTCAGCTTTTGAGTATCTTGTTTTAGTTTGAGTTAGTCTTAATCATTTCAGTTATGGGTCTTGAGTCTCGAGTTTCAATTTTTTTTAACAAGATATTGATTTTAGTTTGTCGAAGTTATTGACTCCATAGCCCAATGGACGAAGGCACTGCTTGCTTTCCAAAGATCTACAGTTCTTGGCACCTCTAAGGAGCTACCATCCCCATTGGAGCAAATTTTAGTGTTAGTCTTTGCAACCTTCCTCTGGTGATCAAACATGCTCTTACAAAGTGATTTTAAGGTGTTAAGGTCAAATTTTGTCATTTCAGTGAGTCTTCAAGTAAAATTTGGTCACTAGGTATTAGGTCTAGGGTTTTCTTTTACTCCTTTCAAAGTTGTTCAAATTTTGTTCCATGTCACCATTCAGCTGAGTGTACCATCATTCAGAGGGTTGTCATCATCTGTCAGGCTCCAATGGGTCATTTTACAGCTTGTTGTGCCTAGGTAAGGTTCATTTCCCTCTCCTAGGGTTTTGAAGGTAATTTATCTTGGATGGTCAAATCATTAGCAAAACTTGTATCCTGATGTTCATACATCTTGCCTTATCCTTAATGTACCTTATTAAACACTTTCCATCATTGATATCCTTCAAATTCCTCATTTTCCCACAAACCCTAGTTTCTTGCTACAATTTGGCAATTTTCTAGGCTAGGCCTGTATTTTTCCCTTTTGGACCCCTTCCCCTAACTCAATCTTTGGAATTCCACTTTCCCCTATTTCCTAACATCCCTCCCTACTTCTCAAAATTTCCTCAAGAATTTAGAAGCCCTTTATCCCCTTCATTTCCCTTCATTTCGACAAATCCCCTGGTCCACACATCGAGGTAGGTTTTACTCAAATGATGTTTCTGAGCAAGGAAAGATGAAATTGGAAAAATTGAGAGAGGTTTTTGTCCCAAATAGACAAAGGAGAAAAACCTCCTTCAATTTTTACACAGGTGTCATGGTTTTAGAGAAATGTCAAAAATACAGTTGCTTCGGGAGAATTGATGCACCTCTGAAGTGACTTTGGGAAGAACAAGATTTCTCCTAGCTTGGTTGGCCAAATGACTTGCTTGATAAGTCAAATGATAACTATACACAAAGTGATTTCGAATGAGCTATCATGAGCTCAATTTGGAGTTGAGGAAGACCTTCAAAAGTTGACTGCAATAGAACTCTGCCTTTAGGCAGCCTCATTTTGCACATTTTGACTAGTCTTGGGAGATTTGACTTTTGACAGGGCAAATGAACTCCAAATTGAAAAATTCAAGTTGTGTTGGAAAGTAGAATCAATAATATTTCTAACGAGCTATCCCGTGCCCAATTTGGACACTAGTAAGGCCTCAAAAATTGGTCTTCAAAAGGGAGTTACGCATCAAATTAGTGGCACTACGCATCAAATTTTGCAACATAGGAATTTTCATTTGATGCGCCGCACCACTGGCGCTACGCATTGAGTTGGCTAAGAATTTTGAAAAATGGCTTGCATTTTTGGATTTCTCATGGAAAAATATGAATTCCCTCTCATGGCCAAGAAATTTTGATAGGTTTTGAGCTTCCAAAAAGGTCAAAAACACCTCAAAAATGACCTTTTGCCCCTTTTTGGACACAGAGGAAGCAGTGCTAGGAGAACTCAATCTTGGAGAGGAAAATGGAGGCCAAATTTAGAAATTCCACTTGTTCTGGAAAGTAGACAGACATAAATTTCCAACGAGTCCACTTGGAGAAAATTTGGTGCACGGAAAGGCCTTCCAAATTAGCTGTAAAAAGGCATTATGCATAGGGAAATCAATGCGGCACATAGAATGAAATTTGCTCATTTTGGCCAAAAAACTCTGTTTTTCGCCTAGTTTCCTAATAGTTTGAATTTTCTCCTTCTAATAGTAAAAATCATGATGTAATTTAATGTGACTTGATGGATTTTGATGTAATTATTCTAAATTTTCACTCATAGAGGTAGATTCATCCATGAAAAGGTAGTTTGAAAATGAATGAATCAGTTCCCTAGCTTTTAGAGGCAAGTTGTTCCACTGCCTACTTTTTAGTTCTCAGTTTAGAATTTGTTGGAAGAACTCCTAAAATTATGAGCTAGACCCCTAAAGGTTAGGGCGAGTTGTTTATTGCCTATATCTACTAGTTTTTTAGTCATTGGCAAAGGTTGGACTTTTGGGAAAGCTTGGAGCTTCATTGTATACTCATTTCAGCAGTTTGGCAAAGGAATAGACCAGGGTTTACAACACTTTATGGGATTCTCGTGGCATCTTGATTTTTTGTAATTGTAAGTTTACATGTGTTTTATGTATGCCATCATCTATTTGCTTCATCTTAACTAAATCAAACAAGGATAAAGGTAGAATTCATTGATTTGCAGTGCTCTACCTAGAGTTTTGTTTAGTTATTTATGTTTTCAGCTGTTTGAAGAGGATCCCTGAGACTTTCATGCCCTCTTCATCTCCTCACCATCTTAAATCTCTCCATCTCACTAAAATTGAAGTACCAAACCATTTTCCTACCTCGCCCCATAGAGATCTCTGCAAAACTGAGCCTCATTCCCCAGACCCAAATCTACCTTTCACATTTGAGCCAACAAAACATCATCAAATTCAATCAAACTCTTCTGCACACATACCTAGCCTAAAATAAGTCTTCACATTGGTCATCTCAAGCTTCATTGACAAGGATAGAGCCCTCTCCTTGTCCTAGTAGGAGAGGGCTCTATCCTCTCCTACTAGGACAAGGATAGAGCCCTCTCCTATATTTTGTTGACATTGACAAGGATAGAGCCCTCTCCTGACCTAGTAGGGCTAGCTACTAGGTTAAGCGTGGTTTGATGTTATCCTAGATCCTACCTTTCTCAACCTGAGGTAGATTTAGGCTCTAACAGAATCATCGAAATAATCAACTTGATCTGGAGTATAGATGATCCATGGATCACATGATGTTGAGATCATGTTGATCGAGGCGACATGTAGAGGTGGAAGAGAAAAAGTTCCCATTAAAGTAGAATCTTTGAAAATACCTACCCCCATGCTGTCATAGGGAATGTCGATATTGCCCACATATGGGACATTGCCATTTGAAGAACCAGAAGAGAAAAATGCTGATTGATCGATGGTGATGATTTTCCCTTCATGAGGAAAATGGAACACACAAAACAAAGAGGAAACGACACAAAACATGGCATGAGTCCAACCTTGTCCAAGTTGAAGGTTGTAATTCAGATTTTCATCTACGACTTCCACTTCTAACTCGATAGCTTTCCCTTCCAAGGCGATGGGAAAACTTGTGAGAATACCATAAGGATGGGATCCTCTTCTATCAAATTCTTCTAAGGTGTTTGGAGACTAATCGAGAGGTGGAGAGCTGATGGATTTCCAACATGAAATAGACATGATGTAGGTGGAAGCACCCTCATCAATGATAGTCCGATGAATCATCTTCCCTTTTATAATGACTTGGATTAAAAATGAAATTTGATGGGGAAGATGAGGAACATGGTTTTCTAGATCAAAAGTGATCAAATTCAAATTTCCAGGATCAATTCCTCCTATAATATATAATAATGATTTCCGATGCGTTGGGAAAGTTTGGAGAACTTCCAAGGAAGACATTGCCGAAGGCACTTGAGCCAGATCTTTGACAATACTGTAATGTTGAGTAACTCTAGTGTTTGGATTATAATATGACTTCAGAAGCACACCTTTAGGAGGTGGTTGGATGACAGATTTATTATTAGGTCTCTTGATATGAAGAGGACCAAAACTAGGTGGAGCAGAAGTAGAAGGTGTATCAGTGATTTCTTTTTCCACTGTCTGCTTTTGAGGAGTTCGATAATATTTTGAATGGATGGCAACAGAAATAGGCATTGTTTCATTCATGTAAACCTGATATTAACCTGAAGAGGTAGAGGATTGTGGTTTTTCTACCAATTGGGTATGCTATGATGGGAATGGCTCTTTTATTACAGCCGGTGTCCCTTGGGTGGCTTTCAATAAGTTACTAACTTCCACTGATGGGGACAATCCTTGGTATATTTATCTTCCTCACAAATGAGGCAAGGATACTTAGGCTTATGTTTAGAGACATCATCAATAGATGACTTAGGAGGATCCTATTTTGGGGTATCATATTTTGCTTTTCCTTTACCTTTCTTTTTATCTTTTGAGACTTTGTTTGCCACGATAGAATAAACGAAATTAACCTCAGAGGTTTTACTAGGATTAGAAGAGGTTTTTGAAGGAGGATTGGATGCAATATTCGAAACAGATTTTTTCTTCGAAGAAGATTTATTGGAATTTTGAGATACTGATCCAATAATACCATCAATAGGCGGTATGTTCGAAGATTTAGAAAATGTTTGATTTGTAGATGGCCTCAGAGCATCAGGAAAGAGATCATATAATGTGCCAGATTGGGAACATACAAAATCTAAATATTGGGCACGGGCAATGACTTGATCTTTAGTAACACAACCTCCCATTTCTATGTCTGCAATAATTTTGTTGAGGAATGATTTGTTAAACCATTCAGTTAACAACTCATCAGGTATTTCAAACTTGATGAGGCGACACTGACATCTCCATTCATGGATTTGATCGGAGATGTGGGTAACAATATCATGTTTCAGAGATGTAAGCAAATGGGTACCAGTTTCATAATGAACCAATAATTGGAAGTGAGCGAGGAAGGCCATGGCCAAAGAACTGATGTCTTAATAGGCACGTTGGGGTAACTCGATGTACCATTTCATAGAAAAACTTGTCAAGTTTCGCTGAAAGAGACCTAGATGAATAGAGTTGTCAACTTGGGAATTGGATGAGCACCATAAGTGGTAAGTCATAACATGGTACTGGGGGTCTTCTTTAGCTTTTGCTTCAAATTTTGGGCAATCAATAGGAATATTAGTGGGAACCGGAGGCCAATAAGGTGAATGAAGTATTGGATCATTAGTGAGTCTTGACACATCTAGCAGTTCCAACGTGGCTAGAAATGGATTTTGTGGGTTGAAAGGCATGGGAGACCTTTGATATGGTCCAAATTGAAGATTCCTTCCTTGTTAGTATGGGTTTTCCCCAAAGTGGCATATTTTGACCATAAGGAGCTTGATATTGCCCCCACTGAGCGATACCTTGACCATAGGGTGGATTTCGCCCCCATAAAGGTGGGTTTTGACTAGGGTAAGGTTGATACTAACCTTCCATAGGTCGTTGAGAACCATAAGGTAGATAAACATTTTGCGCGGCATATGGATTATAAGGTTTATGTTTCCACTGATGGCCCGAGCTGCTGCAGGGTTTGACTTTGTGGTTACATGGGTTGACCTTGCAGATACAAGGGTTGATTTGGTTGTTGGACAAACTTCCCTTGCTGCTGCAAAGGTTGTTGAAATTACTACAAAGGTTGCCCCTGTTGTTGCAAAGGTTTCCCCTGTTGCTGTAAAGGTTGATGTTGAACAGTCCCATGAGGAATGCCTTGTTGGTACTAATAAGTTCCAGTTGGGAATTGACCATATGCATCAGAAATAGTATTTTGACCAGGTTGCATATGAGGATGTACTTGTGGAATATAACACTGATTTTGAAGTTCTTGTGAATCATATGGAACATAATACTATTGGTGGGGTATCTGGGTCGAATAAGGCTGTTGATACTCTATATTTCTATCTAGATGGAATAGATGATCCAACGGGATTAGGAATACCACTAATAGGTTGACTCACTCCAACCATGTGAGGTTGTGATCCACTCAAATGGGTTCCACTTGAGACAAGAGGGATATTTGGAAATTTCCCCCCATGTTGCGAATGAGGTGGTGGTATATTTTTTCCACTTGATGGGGGAATTGAGGAACTTATAGATGCATTAACTGAAACTGTTGGTTGCATTGGGATTATAGGTTGGAATTAATGTAATGATTGTTTTGGAATAATCTGTTTAATCAGAAATGAAGTATTGACTGTTTGTAAAGGGATATGAGAGGTCATGTTAGGGATCAACAAACTAGAAGTAGGCATAGTGTTTGATGACCCAATTGGATTTTGGTATAATGAAGAAGCACTGGGAGTTCCTAAACCTAGTTGAGCCAAGCTCGCATAACCAAGTGGAAGCATGGGCCCACTATTTTCAGGAGGTGGTTGAGATGGAACCCTTCCTACATAAGGAAAACCTTTATGTGGAAAGTCGTATTCAAAATCATTATCAACACTAGGAGTGTGAGTAGCTGAGATTTCAAGAGGACCTCTAGGAAGTGTTGGAAACTCATCTTCTGATGCCATAGGTGGAAACAGTTAGTGAGGGGGAATTCGAGATGATGGAGATAACTCCAAAGGTACACCAGGGGTATCGTATGGACTATACAAATGTTGATGAGATATCACCACTCGATCAAAAAGTAGATTTAGAGGGAATAAAACAAACCTCTGTGGACTCTTAGCGGTTTCTGGATCAGATTCCAGAGATGATGATGAGTCTCAAGGTGGAGGACAAGAAGCAAGGGGTTGGATGCTTGGGATAATTCCAAGTTCAAGACCTTGGGCTTCAAGTGAATGTGAGAAATCAGGATGAGCTCCTTGTGATGATCCTTCAGTATCAGATGATGAAGGGGAAATGTAAGGTGAACTCAGTGGTTCAACCATGATGAATTTCTCTCAAAAGAAAAAGGAGAAGAGATGATTTATTTGAGGGCTTTAAAATTAAAATTTACAAGGAATTACTTAATATGATTTAAAGAAGCGATTGCATGGGTTCAACATATTATCACTAGTAGTTAATTTTATAACTTAAAACAACAAATAAATAAAAAATGGTTATACTAGGCAAGAGGGTTTGCCAAATATCTGTGAACCACTATATACATCTTAGTTGAAACCAAGGACTTGACGTACGATGACCAATATCCCCAAATGTTGTGTTTGGTGTATCACGTTTACAAGGAGGAAAAATCGGTTACCTGTGGCTAAAAGATAGAAACCTAGTGAGGTATCCCAATATATATTCAATGGTGTAGGGAGCACAAGTCGGTGTTAGCACTTCTAATGCATAATTGTTCGGTGAAAGCATTCTGATATACTTGCCATACTGAAGTGCCTATGATATAACCGAACGTATTGGAGAGATTTCGATATACTTCTATACTGGAACGAGATTTCACCCCCTGGATACAATGTAGGTAGTTAATGACAACTATTATATTTAAAGATGCAGAAACACATCTCTAGCCTAGACCTCTAGATATTTATGTTAGGTTACAAATTCTCGTTAGGTTAATTGAGGTAAATTTTAAGTTTATATTGAATTAAGTTTCAATTTTATGGCTCAACGATGTCACATGAATTCCTATGATGCAACTAAATGAGAAAAAAGATTTTTTTTCATTTGATGAAAGATAAAATAATGAGGGAAGAGAGACAATGAAATAATGCATCAATCAAGCAAAGTGCATCAAAACATATCTCCCTAACTTTTCGAATGCAAGATTAAAAAATGAAAACTACTCTTTCAGTTTCACTAATGAATGCAATGCAAAAATGCAATCTTATGAGAAACAAAATTTGTTTCTTTCACTAAGATGCACTAATATTTTTGTTATTTTTCTTTCACTTTGATTCATAATGAAAACTAATGCATAAGTAAAGAAAAAATGGATTTCAAAACAAGTAAAATGAAGATTTCGTTCGCTTTAGTTTCGAATAAAACAAAAATCATTTCAAAAATACTTTAATGAAGAGATCCTTTCACTTTTCTTTTCAAAACAATGAAATCAAAACAAGAATATATTTTTCATTTCACCAAAGAAAACAATTGTAATCCACATTTGACAATGGAGTAAAAGAAATTTTCAAAGTACAAATATGATCCAATACTAATGAAAACCACTTTGCAAATATGAACTAAAAGAAACTTTAAAATGTTGTCCTAATCATAGTAAAATTTTAAATGGAGACAATCAATCTCACAAAGACAAGCCAAGTGATGAGTGAAGGGTAACCTAGACTGTTTGCACGAAAGAATCATCAGGGAGAAAAGACCCTGGGTTTAGGTGCAATGGGCCAACAATGATCCATTGTAGTATAGAACAAGGCTGACATTTCCACCTTACCCAAAGGGTAAGGAGTCTCACCCAAGGCATGCCGCGATTGGAAGCAAGAGAGGTTCGTTATGGAGTCCAAGGAGCGCTAATCGAAGTACCATCTGATAACAAATATATATACATTACACACATAACATAAATAGAAGCATAACAACTATTACACAAGAACTACTAACTACATGCATTCGATAGGACATTCAAAATTTTTGAAGAGTCATCACACCATCACACCCATGCATATAGTATTCCATAACCAGTATAGCCATTATCTTCCATTAAATTAACAATAAACAATATAATATATCTTTGGCATTCGCCGCAAGAAAATACAAGGAATACCTAGCTTGGACTCGGGTTCGATCTCAGCTTCAAGGGCCCTGCTCATCCAGGCTCCAACCTTCTGATATCGGTCTGCTGCAACCAGATGTTCTCTTGTAGAATCCCATAATCTCTCCAACTAACTAACCAACCCCCATTCATTAGTGGCCCTCTCCTTTTATATTCCTTTCTGCGCCTGGACTACCAGTTCCTACTCGGCTACTCTCTCCCTCGGTTGCACTTGCAGTTTCCCACCCACTCAGCTGCCTTTGTCTTCCACTACTACCTTTTCGCAACTCTTAAGAAACTTTGTGTTCCTACCCTACTGTCCACCTTACTCCTACACAATCTAACCATTACTGCCACCCATTTCCTTCTCATCCTTTGGTCAACCAAAATTGATGAAAACCTTTCCAAAATTAAACGAAGGCCCCAGTAGGCCCCAACCACAATTATTTGGCTTGTCCCTGGGTCAATTCATTTCGACCTCGGCCAGTATTGCTGGTATTTCCATTGGCTCTACCGGTGGTGGTTGCAATGTCAAATGTGTCGGTTCTACTGTCAGTTAGGCTGATGCTTCTATTTCCTTGGTTGTTGCTTGTGAATTGACATATGTTTCTATTGCACTTTCCTCCCTCTGAGGTTCCCCCATTCCAAAAAAAGGCTCCAACTCTGGAACAACGATAATGGTTTGCTACCTAAATTCCTGGTACTTCTAGATGGCAGTGTCCCATCCGGCGAGGATTGTGTTAGTGCGTTGGGTGAATGTCTTAGTTGAATTTGGTGTTAACTCTGTTGGCCGCTAGCTCTGTAGGTTGCTCCATTGGTGTCAAATGGAGTCACACACCTCCTTCAGAGTTAGAACCTACATACAAACTAGTGGATGCGGATATTTGATTGCCTTCTTCATCTTTGTGGACTCTTCCTCAATTAGATCAACTTAGGCCTCGATGGCATCAATTTGGTCATTGATCTGCTGCTATTGGGTTGGGTCTGTATAGTCCTTTGTGTTGGTGAATAAGGTCTGTATTCACTCTCTCATTGGGTAGACCGAGTGATGTTTCAACACCAGGCTTCCTGGGCATTGATGGACTTTGTTCATCAGAGCGTAGCCATCAGCGAGGGTGTATTCTAAGGCTTGTTTCTTTGCTTCCACCTTGGTGATTTTTCCCTCAACAGTCCTTGTGTAGATCTCCACTAGGTTTGGTAGTGCTGACCTCATCGTCTCTAGTTTCCTCTTCATGTCGGCATTGATATCTACTAGGTTTGAGCATGCCACCTGTATGTGGTCGCAACATTTTACCAACGTACAGGCCGTGATGTCAACCAACACCTCTACATTTGCGTTAATGATTGCTGGCCATAACGACCTGAACCGATGTGTGATTTGATCAAGATGGTCTTGCAAATTTGTATGTTATCGTTGCAGGTGATTGCACTCTTCTGTTACTTCCTGCAACCACCTTGCTTGCTGCTCATGTTCCTTGGCCAGATCCTCATGGATCCTTTCAGCCCTATGCACTTCTTTCTATATAAATGTAAATAGTTGGGCCAACAACCAGTGTTGGAATGTGTCAGCCTGCATTGTACTAGGTTTAGGGAATTGATGTTGTATGGGTAGGCTACTGGCGATGGATTTTTCGGAGTGGGAGGCATGTTAATGAGCTTGTTGTGACTGCAGAGTGAATTGTGGAGTGGGTGGAATGATGGTAGGGTTCAGGAACACTATGAGCTTTATAAGGAAAGGTGGTCGATACAGCTCAATCCTTTCTCCCTACAGAATAGTGTCTAGGATTCCTCATTATGGTGGGTCTACTCGAAGCTTTGGTGATACAAGTGATTTTTGTTGTGTATCATTGGCAGAAGTGGTGCGACTTTCTTGCTCGACTGACTCAACTTCTATTTCCACAGTCGTTCTTCATCGGCCTAACAGGAAGGTCCCTGATAGGGTCACAGAGGTGAAGGCTATGTATGGGGATGACTCCCATGACTAATGTAAAACATTGGAAGTGGTGGTGGGAATATCTTCAACTACGGGGACTGCAGAGATTGAATTCTTGACCTTGTCAATAAGGTCGACAACCGGGGTTGGTGAAGCAATTTTGAGCTTTTTGACGGCCGAACTGCGAACAACTCATTTCTTCTTCGGCTTGGGGACCATTGGCTGAGAGGAAGATTGGGCTACTCTTGTGGGGAGTTTCATGGCCAGTGGGGTTGTGATAATAGGATAAAACATGGTAAAGCCTTGAAATTGAGCAGGATAATTTCTCTCACCTTATTGTCCTTCAAAACTAGAAATTGTTTGTCTTATCTTGAACATCTTCTCCTCCATCTGAAGCACCATTGGGTGGAGGTCACCTTCGGCTGGCCACTTCCTGCTACTCTTTGCCACATCTCCCCCTTGTGCCTACTTCCTCAAGGCTCCCAACAGATAATTTTATTTCCCATTCATGATTTTGCAGGCCACTCCCCGCCATGATCCCACCTCCTTGTGTAGCACTGCTACCATTAGAACAAACCTCTGCAGCCTCATCTTAAAGGTCTCTGAATGGAAACACTATGGTCTAAGATAGGTGTGTGCCCATATCTCTTATGAGAATTCATACAGCAGAGCCTTTGGTATCCTTTCTATTGACCTGATGGTGGCTAGCATCTTCTCGTACCAATCCTTGAAAGCTATATCATTTATCTCTTTTTGTGCTAGGGTCTCCCGATGCCCTCCATGGATCATAGTGGAGTGCGAGAAGTTGTCCTTCAATACTGGTTGTCATTTCCCTTTCCTTCGATGGCCTCCACTTCCACATGGCCAAAGACATCAAATGTACCTGAACACGAAATTGGTTCCTTGCTTGTACATATCTTCACAAGCTTCAAATAACTCATTAAGAACAAAGGTGGACCAGTTAAGTGTCTCTCCTTGGCAGCAATGTTCCACGACTGAAATTGCATCCAACATGCATTCGTTCTTCATGTAATGTCTCATGGTTTTTCTCGCTATGATGTAATAGGAAAATCTGATGTCAACCTTGTTGATCATATCGATCTTCACTCCTCTTCCACCCTGCCCAGTCCCATATCTTTCATAGATGTTATATTCAATTTGCTTCTTAGCTCCCTTAGCCCCTGACTGAAATGCTATGATGATTGCCTCCCCCCTTGCTGACAACCCTATTAGACGATTAATATCATCCATATGAATGGGTTACTCCTTATCTATCCAAAGTGATCCTCTTTACATCCTACTTGCCAAAAGTTTGGTACACTACATTGCGGCTAATTGAGTACCATCATAGGTAAGCTTCTCAAATGGAGTAACATCGACCTCTGTATCCCTTTGAAATTTTCCCTAACCCTGGAGGTCTTGGTGCTGTCCTCCTGCTATATGTCCTCTGCATAAACTTCCCTTTTTCGAGCTGGGAACTGGAAACAGTTCGTAAGATCATTGTCTACAAGATTCGCCTTGTCATATTTTCCATATAAATTGTCGACCACCTTGATTCTTTCATCTAATGTGTCCTGTTGGACTGATACAATTCCTTTTACCATCTCCCTTCACCTTTGGTAAACGATCTGCACCCAGGTTTTCTCGCTTCTGCATCTCTGTAACTATTCTTCAGAGAGGACTTGTAATTCTCCTACTATCTGCAATTGAAGTTATGGAATTCCCTTCATTTTCCTACGAGTTAAGTAGCTAGACCTGACATGATGTTTCCTGACTAACTGGACCTTAGAAACTAATTACTTTGGCAACTTTCCCATGTGTTCTAGCTATACCTTGCCGCCGTTGGCTGACTTGGACGTGACAACCATGACGTGGACCGGGAAAGTACAGAGTGGGCTACATGGCGTATTTATTTTTCTGTGAAGGGAGGTTTTATTAACTAAATTGGTTCTTAATGGGAAAATATTTTGCGGCTCCTACCTTGATAGTTGCATTATTATTTACTTAATATGGAAATGACTACCGGTATGACGGAAAGGATAGGTACGACATGTGATCATAAAGACTGCAAAAAGCACTTGCCTACATGTACCTTACTGAATGGGACTACATGTGTGACTACAAATTCTACTTTTCTCCCCCCCGACCACAAATGGGTTGTGGCGTGCTGAAGTTGCTGCCGCAACATTATTGACCTTCTGCTTATTCTTTAAAAAAAAACTCATGACTATACCTAGTAGCTTATTATAATTGATTTTTTTTTTTTTTTTTTTTGCGGGCTTATTTCCGAGACACTTTTTTACCTTGATTTATGTTTTGTGGAAGAGATTTAGGCAAGTTCCATTCACCCATCCATGCAAAATGACTCCATCTAGTTGCACGAGTCTCACTGCTCTAGATTCTCTAATTTCTGTGACTATAAATGGGCCCAACCAGTGCATCTGTAGTTTCCCTAGGAACTTCTGGAACTTGCTATCATATAGTATTACCTATTCCCCTACTTTAAAAGACTTCCTCCTGATGTACCTATAGTGCCAAGATTTTTTCCTTCTCTCCACCGACTTCAGATATGAACATGCTTGGTAATATAAATTCTACTGGAACCACAACTTCCCTTTCATATACTAGCTAAACAGAGTTTTCCTATGAAGTCTCTTTACTATTGTCCTGTACACCCATAGAGTTGCAGGTATTCTTTCATCTCAGTTTTCCCTGTTGGTTGACACGACCTTTGTTAACCCTTTCTCTACGATTTTGTTGAATGCTTCAACTACGTTGTTGGCCTGTGGATAATATGGGCTACTCTTGTGATGCTGAATCATGAAGGTCTTCAACAGAGTCTCAATGGTTTCATTCAGAAAGTGCATTCCTTGGTTTCTTGTGAGGCTCCTTGGGCTCCCAAACCTTGAGATTATGTTCTCAAATATAAACCTGGCAGTTTCTTCTATTGTACGGTCCTTGACGGGTGCTACTTCTGCCCACCTGGTGAGGTATTTTGTTGCATTTATTATGTATCATACTTGTGAATTCCTTGCCGATGGTGTAATGGTTCCAATGAATTCTATTGCCCATTTGTCGAATATTTTCATTGTGTGAATGGGGTTTAGAGGCAGCTCATCCCATCGCGAAGGCTTTCCAACCCTTTGATAGACATCACATCTCTTGGAAAATTCTTTAGAATCTTTGTGAATAGTTGGCCACTAGAGTCTTGCTTGTAGTATATTTCTTTTGATTGCTTTACCTCCCACATGGCCTCCTACGACTCCCACATGGCATTCCCATAACACATCACTTCTTTCATGTTGAAGGACATAGTGTCTCAATATTTGATCCAAGCCCATCTTGTGGAGGTCTCTTGCGATCAACTGGTAATCTGTCGCCCTTACTACTGAGTGACACTTCTGTTAGAGTCGGTCTAGTAGCCCTCCACCAGAGATCAAAGCTCTTTTCATTTCATAATTAGGTGTCCCATCAGTGTGATCATGTTGCACTCCATTAGGCATGCCATAACTCTGTTGGAGGAGCTTGTGTCTTTTATCCCCCTCCTGTTTGGCACTGCTGGTTTAGGTTTGTTTGAGTGAATAAAGTCTTCAAAGAGTCCTTTGTCTTGTTTTAAATTTCCAGGTCTTAGGTCTAGGGTTGAGTCAATTTTTGTCTTGAGAGGTCATAAAGGACCAGCATACCAGAGGTATGTCCTTCATAAAGCATCATTTCAACAATTCTCACTGTTCTACAACTAAATTTCCACCTTGTTTTCAAAACTCCGTTTTCGAAAAACAAAGGTCATTTTCTCATTTTTTGTAGAAATTCTCAAATTTTCTAACTCTCCAAATGTCAAAGTGCAGCCTTGGTCTCCTTTGCAAAAGCACCTTAGAAGCTATCCCTGCAAAAATTTTCAGAAGAAATCATCATTTCAACCAATTTTTCAAAGAAAAGAAACCAAAAGTCAGAGCCAATTAAATTCAAAAAGTATCAAAACTCAAAACATTATAAAGTGGGTATTGGGCAAATGAAAATTTAAAAGAAGCCTATAAAAGCACATCATTCTTCATTTGCAACTCATTTTCCTCTCACAAGCTAAGTGCAACCTTGCAAAGGCGATTTTATGAGTTCTTGAGAAAAGTGGGAAGTTTTTGTAGCGCGCTACGCGTCAGGAAGGGCACGCTACGCATTGGGGGCGCGCTACACGTTGGGAAGGTTTTCGCAGTGTAATTTTACAAGGGCGCTACGCATTGAAGGGGCACTACGCGTTGGGCAGGGCGCGCTATGCGTTGGGTTTTTCGCCCTGTAACTTGCCAGCAAGCACACAAAAACCTCTCTTAGCTCAACCAAGATACAGGTAAGCTCTTTTCCATGGCTATTTTATTTTTTTTGCAAGATGAATGTGAAATAAATATGACAAATATGCCATGAAAATTAAAAGCAAAAAACCCTAAGTTGGTGTGTAAATTTGAAGACCAAGTTTGCTAGGGTTTCAAAGTGATATGCTGCCCAAGGTTTTCCCATTTTCATCCTCCTTTTTTCCCCCATATTCATCAACATTTCTTTTCAAATTTCCCATAAAATTCCATAATATCCCTTTACAAAATCCCAAACCCTACTTAGTCCCAAAACCTACTTCAACCCAAAACCCTACAACATCATAATTTCCTATGTCCTTTTCCTTCCATAAATTCCTCGTTATTTTCATTTCCCCTAATTCCGTCATGTTTCCCTTTCCCTAAAAATTCCCTTGTCTTTATGTCCCCTTTGTAACATAATTTCAAAAAGTCAAACAACAATCAATTGTGTGCACAGTCAACATATACATTTCAGCCATCTGCTCTTCAAAACCATGTCAGAAACCGAATCAGATTATGAGAAGAGTTATGACAGTGAATCAACACCGGAGGAAGAAGTGCCTTGGAGGCATCACAAGGGTGGTAAAGGTGGTCGGCATGTTAGAGAGGAGCCCACCTCCTTGGCTTATTTGCAAGCCTGTCCACTTGCACTGTCTTGTTTTCGGTACCAATCATGTTTTGAGTATTGTGAGAGGATCTCACAAATTCAACATCATAGGGAATTAGTCCGCTTGTTTGTCCTACATTTGCACAATGGTCATGTGAACCTGGCAGGAGTGGATTTCACACTATCACCCGAGGTTGTTTCTCAAGCCACCGGGATACCAAATGTTGGGGAAGAGTGGACCAAGCGCAAGCTACTAGGCAAATTTCATTATCAACCATACATCAAACCTGGATGCATGAGGCACCTTACTGCTGTTTTTCCTTTCAGATTCCTAAGGGAGGAGTATGCACCCTTGATGAGGCTTATTATGAGCCATTTTACTTGTGAGGGCCAATTTTCACGTTTATATTCGTACCATATCCGTTTGTTGATGCATTTTACCCGGGTACGAATGATGAACATTCCATTTTTCATGTTTCAGAATATAGAAAAGATGGTGCCCGTAGTGCAAAGGAAGAACCCCACACAGCAACCCAAAAGTATATATCATTATGCACTGATCAAGATCATAGTGATGCATAAGTTATCACAGCAAGGTATTTCATGGGAGTATTTCATTTCTCGCGACTTCTTCATGGTGCCACACCCGCCTCCTGAGATTGTCCATGATGAGGGAGGGCCTTCTCAGCAGTTTGATACTCATGAGGGGCGTACACAACAGTCTGACATTCATGAGCCTGAGCATGTTGATGCTCCAGCATACGTAACATATCATAAAGGCCCCAAAGCCTTATTTGCAGCTGCACGACGAGTACTATCTCCACTTGGGGTGGAAGGGGTCTCGTTGACTTCATCGACATAGCGAGTATTATCTCCACATCATGTGGAAGGGGTCTCGCCATCTTCTTCAGCACAGGTATAGGTTCAGGACAGGGGCAAGAGGTCCATTATTGATGAGGGTCCTTCAAGAGGTCAGGACATAGATGTCATTGATATTGATGCTAGCTCTCCTACCTCAGAGCTCAAGGAGATCATCCGAGAGTAAAGGGCCGAGAATGAGTCGCTACACAAGAAATTGCAGATGGAAAAATGGGTGATTATCTATTTAGAGCAATGCAACAAACAGTTGGAAGATGAGCACGAGCTTTATGAGCAGCGGAAGATTCGTGAAGACCGGGAATTGGCCCGTAGGAGACCCGGTGATTTGACACCTATCGATCGGGAATCTATGCTCATTGGGGTGAACACTCATTTAGAAATGTTGATAGCCAAGGAAAACAGGGACAAAGATATGCTCCGCCACATGAAAAATCATTATTGGGCACGCATACATGTGTGCAAAGCAAAAATGAAGGTACTCAAGCGACGATTGGCCAAGGCACTAAAAAGGAGGAAAAGGCCCGATCCACTTCATATTTTTTCTGAAGCCACCTTGAGGGAGCATGGAAATCAATGATACACCCTCAACTCAAAATTTAGACAATTTGGAGCAATTATGGTCATTTTTGAAATTTTTTGTCAAAAAAGAGGTTTTTGCCCTCAACGCGTAGCGCACCGCGCGCTACCCTTAAGTTGGGGAGGTCCATTTCATGAAAGGTTTGCATTTTTGGATTTTTCATGGAAAAATACACTTGCTCAGCCACTGCCAAGAATTTTCATGGAGATTTGAGCCCCCAAAAGGTCAAAAAACAAGCAAAAAATGACCTTCCGCCACCTTTTGGACACACAGGAAGCAGTCTTGGGATATTTCAATTTTGGAGGGGAAAATGGCCACCAAATTGAGAAATTCCACTTGGACAGG
Source organism: Pinus taeda (assembly GCA_000404065.3). Lineage (NCBI taxonomy): Eukaryota > Viridiplantae > Streptophyta > Pinopsida > Pinales > Pinaceae > Pinus > Pinus taeda. The sequence continues at coordinate 86,510 of APFE030789950.1, forward strand.
AGATTAGACATCCAGACCTTTACAACAAGCCCACTTGTGCCTCATTTGGATGCCGGGAAGGGCCTTAAAAGTGGCCTGAAAGGCGCGCTACGCGTTGGGAAAATTGGCCAGTTTTGCATTTTCAGGTCAGGAAAACGCAACATTGACCAGTTTTGACCTTTTGGTGGGATTTTTCATCCTATTTGATGTAATTGATGTAATTTCATGATTGGAATGGCACTTTTTACCTATTCTAGAAGATTCATTCATAAAATGGCAAAAATTAATGAATGAATTGGTTTCTAAGTTTATAGAGGCAAGTTGTTTTGATTGCCTAGTTTGTAGTGCTCAATTTAGAATTGGTTGAAACAGATCCTAGAAGGAGGAGCTTGACCCCTAGAGGTTAGGGAATGGTTTGTCTTGGTCTATATATGTAATATTTCATTCAGTAGCAAAGGTTGGACTCTTGGGATAATTTTGAGACTATATTGTACATATTTTACCAGCAGTTTTGGCAAAGGAAGACCAGGGTTTTGCAGGACTACTTGGGATCCATGTGGCTTTATGTCTTGATGGTGTGTTTCTTTCAGTACTTGTAAGTTGTGTATGTGCATCATTATCTCTATTGAATCTTCTCTTATTAAGCAAATTGGAGTGTTAAGGTAGAATCCAGATGGAAAATTGTTATGCTCTGCCTTTAAATTTGGTTTAATTTCTATTGTTCTTCAGTTTAAGGGAGAATCTTGAGACCCCTTTGCTTCCTTAGCCTCTCACCGTCTCGTCTATCCATTCTCAATTGCTTTAAGGCATTCAAAACAATGGCCTTATCTTTCCCCAAGTGGACCTCTTGCAAAAAAACTGTTTGTTCTCTCCCCGCCCACCCAAAATTTTCCTTTCCTCTTGATTTTTCAACAAAAATTATAAAAAAATCATCCTAACTCTTTGTACTTTAATTACCTAGCTAAAATCAGTTATCAATTCAGTCTATCTCGAGCCTTTTTTTCAAATATCTGTTGCCGAGTTTGACCCGGAGAGAGCCCTCTCCTGTCCTCGTAGGGCTAGCTATGAGGCTGAGCGTGGTTTGATGTGGCCTTGAGTCTTGCCTTATTTCAGCCTAAGGCGGATTTGAGTGCTAACATAGTGGCGACCATACAGGGGAAGAAATCTAAAATGGTTTGCCTGTTGATGAGTTTGTTTCACAAGCCTTAGACGGAGTCTGAAGTCACGCCAGGTAGCTTTCGAAATGCTCTTGCTATGCATAAGCGAAAGTAGATAAATGCTGCTTCAGTCGATCTCCGGTTAGCTTGCGAAACTTTGACTTGCAGATCACCCCAGTACCTTTGATCATTTTAGACCTTTGGATGATTGAGTCTAATAAATGATTGGCTGAATTACCTTCACTCTTTTGATCTCCTGATAAATACACTGGCTCTGAAAAGACATACAAGAGCTAATCCAGATCCGAATCCACCTCCTATTTATGGAAATCCAAATCTGATTCGAAAATTCCTCCGTCAAGAAATCTCGGCAACTCCCTTGGTTAAATCTCATTCATGTCCTGCACTTTTTGAATACCTTGAAGACATTCCTTTCGACGCAAGGTTTGAATTGTCATTATTCAAGACTAAGTCTGAAAACGCTCTCGACTCTATTGTTCCAAATCCTGACTTCGCTGCAGCTCTGGAATTTGAAAGGCATAATAAATTAATTGACAATTTTATCTTGAGACACCTTCAGACCACCATCCAAGCAGCCAATCTTTCTGAGTTTTTGGAAGCCATATCTGCAAACATTGGATCCTCCATCACGACATCTACCTCAAGAGTACCTACTGAACCACCTTTCATTCCTACCATTCCTTTGCAGCCTATAATTACCTACTATGAATCTACAGCTAATTCCCCTTCTTCATCCCACATTACTTCTCCTCCGCATACACCTCCGCATACTCCCCATACAGTAGCAACATCCACTCCGCCAACAACATCGAGAGTAAATCCACCTAGAGCAATGGCTGCTCGCTTTGCACCTCTTGCTTTACCTCAGAAATTGCATGATATGCCAACGGATTATCAAAGTAAAATTCCTTTATTTGATGGAACTCCTCAAAGTGTTTCCGCTCAACAACACATAGACAAAATGGCAACTTTTTATGATTTATATGAGATCAATGATGAGGATGTAACTATGCGATTATTTGTGCAAACATTCGGAGGAGAAGTTAGAAAATGGTTCAGAGGCTTGGGAGCTAGAAGTATACCTACCTTGGCTGAGCTTCAGAAGCAGTTTCTTGATCATTGGGAACTTAGAAAGGATCCGCTCCAGATTAATGCCGAGTAAAATAATATCAAACGCAATCCCGGTGAGTCTGTCCAAGATTATATTATCATGTTCAATACAGTTTATAATGTTATCCCTGATGATTTAAGACCATCTAGAAAATCAACTCTTCTTAAATTCCCAGATGGCTTTGATTCGGAGATGGCTTACTCATTACGGGATAGAGATCCGCCTACTTTAGAAGATATGCAAAAGATTGTTGTCAATGTTGAGGCAAATCTGAACAACAAGAGAGCACGTTTGAAGACAGAGAAAAGAGTGACTATAAAAGAAGAATCTACATCATCATAACCACCTTGGCTTCGCGAGATGTTCAAAAGACTCAACCTTGACAAATCAGAACAACAGATTCATAATCCAAATTACCGTGGCTAGCAGCAACCTCAGTACAGAATCAAGCAGCATGAACCAAGAGTACAAGAGTCGACATCCCAGCAACCAACCAAAACTCCTCTTTTGCAGAATTTTGTAACTCAAGATTCGAATGAAGATGCTGATGTAGCAGGAGACCAAAATAACTTCTTTACTCTTGATGATCTGCCCATTTACATCACCGAAGAAGATGAGTATGGAGAAAGTTCAGGCGCCCAGCAAGACGAAGATTTTATCTTGGCTAATGATGCAGATTTAGATGATTACCAAAGAGGATATTTGAATGCCTTGTCCACTCAACAGAAGCAGTATTCATTGAGGAATCGAGATGTGCCTATCAATCCCATTCCGAAAAGGAAAGAAGCTACAGCACTAAAGATAGATTCACCGATACCGTCGAAGAAAGGAAAAGAGACAATTGATCCCACAACTAGCAAGATATCAGCAGCAGAAAAGACAAATCAGGCAGCTATAATCAAAGATAGGAGAGAGATTCCAGCCAAAGAAGTCGACAAAGTTTTAGCATTTAGTTTGGAAAATGAAATTTCCAAATTAAAAATATCTATTCCTTTGACTGAAATTATGAAAAACAGCAGCTACCGAGGTCAAGTTTCCAAAATTCTGAACTTTGATCCCATGCTTGACATGGTGAACGTTGAAGATGATCAACCCGAATTGATCTTTGGACCAGCACTGGATGGTCAGTCCCCTGAGAGTGATGTTCCTACCTTTTATATCCGTTTGAGATTGCATGAATATGTCTTGCATAATGCTATGTTCGATTCGGGTGCTTCACACAATTTGATGCCAAAGGAAATCATGGAGAAGCTAGGGTTAGACATTACCAGAAAATATCATGATTTATATTCATTTGATTCCAGCCGCGTGAGATGTATTGTGCTCATCAAAGATCTGGTTGTCAGCTTAGACCAAATCCCGACGAAAAATGTCTTGATGGATGTGGTTGTGGCAGACATTCCTCCACGGTTTGGTATGCTACTTTCGAGATCTTGGGGAGCTAAGTTGAAGGGTACTTTACAGTTAGACTTCTCTTATGCCACAATTCCAATCTTCGGTCAAATGAGAAAGTTATATCGCGAGCAAAAGATGAAATATATGATTACTAGTAAAGAGAAGCCGATCAATCATCTTGTAAATTATGTACATACTGATTTGGAGTCATTTGTTTTATTTGTTGATAGCTTTAGTGATATAGATAGTCAGTTAGTTCAAGCAGAAGATATACCAGAGATCACCAAAAATTTCAGAGAAGTACTACAAAAGGAAAGAGGAGAAAAGCAAGCTATCATGGAGCAAATAGCTAAAGAAAAGGGGCAGCAAATAGAAAAATCAGAGGCAGTACAATTTTAGCACTTGGAGGAGGATGAAGATGGTCTTTGGACCATGGATTTTGATGGCGCGGTAGGTAGTGATGGTGCTGGTATTGGTGTGTGGATTCGAAGTCCTTTTTCCGCTCAAGACAAAGTTCCAAGCAAGGTGAGAGTGTGCTCCTATAAACTAGCATTTGATTGTTCAAATAATGAGGCAGAATATGAGGCTTTCATTGCTGGCCTAAAGATTCTTAAGAAACTGAGAGCAAAGAAGATTGTGGTCTATGGGGATTCCAAGCTGGTGATAAAGCAAGTTAAGGGTGAGTTTTAGGCCAAACACCCTCGCATGAGGGCATATCGAAATGCAGTCTTAGATATTTTGAAGTTGTTTTCTGATTATACCTTAACATGTGTGCATACAAAATGGTGTTGCGGATGGACTTGCTAAGGCAGAAAGCAATTTGAAAATTCCAATGAATTCTAGCAACAAATTTGAGATTCATGTGAAGCATCGTCCCACCGTCCCAGATAATCAACGATGTTGGCAAGTTTTTCAAGATGATGAAGAGATCAATGAGTTTCTACAAAATAAGGGTAAGTTCAAAGATTCCTCAATAGATACTGAAAATGATGATGGTGATGGCAATATACAAGTGAATCAAATGGATGTGTTGCAACTTAAGGACAATATTATTCCTAAAGGTTTGATTCCTTTAGAGGAGCTATTTGACCAAGATGATGTGGCCCGCAAGCTGACATTGAGACCGACTGGAAAGGGTGTTGAAGAGGTAAACATCGGGACAGCTGAAAATCCCAAGATGGTTAAGTTATCAAGGTCATTATCACCAAAGGTAAAAGCTGAATATATGAAATTTTTGTCTTTATTCTCTGATGTATTTGCATGGGATTACTCAGATCTGAAAATATATGATACAAATATCATGCAGCATACTATTCCTATTAAGCCAAATCAGAAGCCTTTTCGTCAAAAGTTGAGGAGAATCAATCCGAAGTTGCTGCCATCAATTGAGAAAGAGGTAAACAGGTTGTATAAGTCAGGAATCATTGTGCCTATTCGATTTTCAGATTGGATATCAAACTTGGTGCCCGTAAGAAAGAAGACAGGTGAGATCCGTTTATGTATTGATTTCAGAAATTTAAATAAGGTGTCCTTAAAGGACAATTATCTGCTGCCCAAAATGGATCATATATTGCAGCGAGTAGTTGGAGCATCAAGGATGTCACTA
>APFE030789957.1:0-46826 GCA_000404065.3 Pinus taeda
ATACCTATCACCAGAAGTGAGAAACTTGCCACTGAGGCATGCAAGCTTCAAAGTACTGAAAGGGTTGTTCCTAAGTTGACTTCTTGGATGATGAGCTGATGTCGACAAGAAGTGACCCGTCATAGGAGGGCCTTAATGAATCCCACATCTATAACATGGAATGGAGTAAATGATTTTGCCGAGGTGAAAACGATCTGATGAGACACGGTTCAGGGTGGTGGTCATGAAAGATTGGAGCATGAAGGTATTGTAGCGGATGAGGCGTAAGCTGGGTTGGTGAATTCTTTGAGCGACTTCTCTTGAACATATTGGCGACACTGAAATGGATTGGTAGCGTTGACCCAAAAAATGGATGGTACGGAGGACCAATGGTGATATGACTAGTGAACGGAATAACCCAAACTGACTCAATCATGGTGATGGAGTGAAAGTTTCATGTTCAAGAGCGACCTGCTACTAATAAAGTTTCTTCAAGTTTTCTTCCCAATTTTTCCCCAGTCATTTTTGACCAGTACCTCTTTATTTTTGTCAAGCTTGAGGAGGATAACATATGCTTGTTCTATAATTTACCCTTCGGGAAAACCTGTCGCTATGTTTTAACGAGCATAACAATAGTGAAACTCACTCTTGTCTGTAATGGATAATTTTTTCGCTATTGTTTTAACGAGTTTAACGACAAGGATAACTCGGTCCTTTTCAATTTTAGAGAGTTTGAAAAGAGACGAAAAGGAAAGTCCAATAATCCTTTTTCATAGTATAATCCCTTAAGTCCGAAAAAGTATAAAATGATACAAAAGGAATGACTTTTCTAATCACTTTAACGAGCCGAAAAAGACAAGTTCTTGATCTTTTTGTGTAATGATCCCTCAGGTCCAAAAAGATTAAAATCTAGAGGGATGGCACTTCCAATGACTTTAACGAGCTAGAGAGGCCAATTGCTCAGCAATCTTTTTATATTTTTTGAGTCTAAAAAGAGCTTAAAAGAGACTCTTCTTTGAGGAACGAGTGATATTTTCGGGTAGCAGCTAGTTCCAAGTAAGGTTTGGAATTTTTCAATCATGACAGTGTAAAGAAGGTGGCTAATAGAATCACTCATCGTAGTTGTTCCTCAAAATGGTAAACAATCAAGTGGAGGCATATCATCAACTAAAAGGTGGAGGTGATGGTAAGAACACAACCAAGTCTCAAAAGCTGATAGCGATGCGATCACAAAGGTTATTTACCGAAAGGTGGGTTCATTTTTTAATGAGCTTCAACTCTGGGGGAACATATGCTCATAACTAGGTTTATTTTTTAACGAGCTTGAACTTTTCGAAAACATTGCTTGTGCCAATCATATAATAATAATATCTCTCATTAGCAGGTTCATTAGCAAATTTGCTCCGAAGCCTTTTGTATGCAAGCTAGGAATGACCAACTACTGTCCTAGGGGTTACAGAACTACTAGGGTTAGGTAGGATAGCTTCTCAGTGGGAAACATCTCCTTTACTTTGTCGTTTCCATTGGTCCCAGCAAAGGTGAATGGTTGATCAGATCAATCACCTAACTTAAGCAGTTGAAGTTAGTAAAAACTATGGGGTTAGAGTTACGCTAATCGCTTTTCACCTGCATACAAAAAGGTTTGCATGCCCCTAGGTATAATGAGAAGTATAGTTTCCAGGTTACCATATGGAAGTTCTTGCATTAAATCAAGATTGTCTCACCCACATTTGCAAATGAAACACTTCCTTGGCTCTGTCCATCAAAATAGACAAAGGTGAATGGTGGGAGCTTCCGCTCACATAACGTTTGACAAGGGAATCCTTTTCCAGTCTAATCCCATTTTCCTAAACGAACGGGTGTGTCAGACTAGTCATATATCCTACGTGGAAACCTACCTTATATCTGAGGTTTTCCTACCAAAGAAGACTAGGGTGCACGCCCCCTGGGTTTAGTCACATTCACCAAATCACTCGCGCTCATCAAGTGGATGGACTGGAGATTGATGAGACATTCCTTGTGCAAAAAGACCAATTAGGGATGGTATTTGACTAGTAGTCGTGTTTGAACCAGGGAACGAAAGCTGGTCTACGAGCTGGACTATTTTTCCTTCATACGGGAAACACATCACCCTAAAGAGTGAGGAAACAATAGCTCCCATGCTATAAATGTAGTCACGTCCAAGGAATAGATTGTAATCTAATGGACCTTGGACTACCATCACGTTCAGATAAATGGTTTTCCTTCTCAAAGTTATAGGCAAATTTGGAAGGATCCCTAATAGTCGACTGGTTCCTTTGTTGAAGCCTGACAGATTTCGAATCTTAGGAAGAAGTGATGGCAAACCAAGCACTTTCCAAGTAGTTGAGGAAAGGATACTCATGGAGGCCCCTTCATCTATGATCGTACCAGCCATGACCATTTTGTAAGAATGTAATATGATTCGGAATGGTACATTAGATGGTAGGCGGGGTCTCCCTAGTAGATTCCAATCGAAGGAAATAGCTATATTACTTGGAGGAGGGACCGAATAGATGGCCAGATGAATCCCTAATGAACTTCCTTTCTGTGGTAAAGGAATGGGTAGATTACCCCCCGGTTCATCGGATTCTGTGTTAACAAAAAGAATTTGAACGGTGTCATTCTCATTCTCTTCGGTGACTATATCATCTGAAGGTGGACCTTCTGAAGACAAGACTGGGTCAACTGTCGTCTCGACCTATTGACTTTGGTCTGGTGTGGACTCAGAGGTTTTATCTTCAATGATAGGTGCTTCGATTGACAACGATGGTGTGTCAATTGGATTTTCAACTAGCGATGGACTTGGAAAGAGTTTCTTGTATCCTGGAGGAAGCCGTAGTGTTGAAGCAGGACGGTTATCCAAGACTCTTTTAGCTTCATCCAAGAAGGGACAACGATGGAGGGCATGATCACCTTCACACAGTCTACAAGGAAATTTAGATCTTCCTTTCTATCCATTGACTTCATTTTCACTAGTTGACGGTGTACTCTCAACATGATCGTCAGAGGTTGAGGACACCAGATTGTGCAAGTGGGGAAACCAGTCCCTTAAGATCCATGGGATGCAAAGACAATCTCGATGATAGTGGTCTCCTTTGCAATTGACACATGGACATTTAGATTTGGATGGTGTAGTGTATGGATTTTTGCCAGACGATACATGGTTGCCCCCTTTCGCTGTTGGCTTCTTCTTCTTCTTCTCCTTCCCTTTCTTCTTCTTCTCAGTTACTTGGTTTTTAGTTTTACTAGCTTCACCAAGCGAAAAGGAAGAAGGAGAGGCAGAAACAAATGAAGTAGAAGGTTGCGGGGTAACTTTAGTATCATCTAGTTGCTGATTTGATTACTCAGGAATCATGGTGTTTTGAATGATATAGGTCAAGAAAATCCATTCTGGCAGGCAAATTGTAAGTCCTAGAAGGGACAATGTAGCCATATGAGGTGCACCAACATCTCCCTAAGAGGAGAAGGGACTAGGATTCCCCCCAAGGGGAAATCCTTGATTGGTGGACTCCATTTTCTCAACCTAAGACCAACGAGGGAATGGTGATTTTATTCCGATTAAAATAAATTTGATGACGCTTTGATACAATTTTCTTTTTCAATTTTAAAGAGTCAAAAAAAAGCTAAAGATGACTCTATTCGCCTTCGATTTTTAATGAGCCTGAAGTGACAAGTGCTCAGATGGACCTTTTCTTTTAAGGATTCTGAAAAGGAATGAAAGTTACTACTCTAGAAATATAGACATAGGGATTACCAAACCAATCACAAAACTGCAGAATACTTTTTACATACGGCAGTCAGTCTTCCCCAATGTTGTGTTCAGTGCATTGCGATCGATAGGGCGGCAAACACTGCTTCCTAAGGATAAAGGATATAGCCTATTGTGGTCTCCCAATATATACTCAATGGTACATGGGAGCACAAGTCCATTCCGGCAATTCTCGTATAAAGGAGGAGGAATCACCAAACCTACAATGAAAATGATAGCTACCAGGCTTTACGATGCCGGAATACATCTCTAGCCTAGACTTCTAGATGTTGTGCATTAGGTTCCAAAGCATTTTTATGTTCATTGAAATTTATTTTACAGTTGATCTTTCTTAAGAAGTTTTCCTTTAAGGTTCACCACATGATGTAGATATACAATTCCTAAATATGCAATCTAAGATGATAAACAGTCATTTACTTTCTTTTGCAATGAAAATCCTAGCTACTAAGAAAAGAGAAGTAAAATCCTTTCAACATAAAGTATAGAGCACACACTAAGATGCACTGTCCTAAATCAATTTCCACATGCAGTCTAAATGCAAATGCACATGCATGTATTTGTTTTTCAATTTTCTTAATGTGAGAATGACAAAAAGAAAACTAAGTACAAATTTGAACTATCTTTTCTCAAAGAGACCCTTTAGCAATTTCTTGTTCAAAAACGAAAGGAAGACTAAGACGACACTTTCAATTTTGATTTGAAAACTACTTTCGATACTTCAGAGAATTGATGATTTAAATCAAATACAATATCAAAATGTGTAATTGACTATTTAAAAGAGGAAGACTTTACAACACTCTTTTCTTTGACTGAAAACGACACTTGCAACACTTTCAAATCAAAAGACGACAGTTCAATTAAGCTATTGTTTGCAAAGGAGAACTGTAAATGACGAAAAATACATAAAAACATTCACAATTCTTTATCAATGGAGGCTGAATAATGTAAAGGAAGAGAGTTTCAACAATGATATACTGATCACAGATAACAAAACTATTGAACAAAGCTGAAGACAATGAAGAGAAAACCAAAATCTGGAAGCAAAAACAGTCTCACCTAATCATCGCACCTGTAACACAGGGAAATAGGAATGCATCTCACTTCCCACACATGGGAGATGTGATGCATCCAGACTGCCAATGAGAGACAGTGCGATGGTCCAAGGACGAGACTGAGCTTGGTTTTTGCTCACATTTTTCAGCTTAGTTCAGGGATTTCGGCTAAGCTAATGATAGGCAGTAAACACAAAGTATAGGGGCTAATCTAATGAGGTTATTTGAGCACCACTAGGGCACTTAGGATGTTTGCAAGTCAGATGTTCAGTTCATAAACTAACCTAGAGACTGACTAAAGCAGTGTTGATCTACTTTGCAGTTGCATAGCAAAATCAGTTCGAAGGCTAGCTGGCTTAACTTCAGGCTCCGTTTGTAGTGTATAAACCAAACAACAGTGACTAACAATAAAACTATTCGCTCCCAGTGGTGTCGCCATTTTGTTATCAGGAAAACTAGTGTCCACTCAGAGCTACTAGTCCCACAAAGATGGGTAGCTATCTTAGAAACAAATAAACTAAAGTTACTTGTGTTTTCCTTTATGAGAGATAAATGAGAGAGAAGCAGAGAGCACTAACCTCAGTCTTTCGCTTGGCTCCATGCTTGTTTCCTCCCCCCTTGATAGAGCTTCGCTACTCTTTCCTCACTTGTCCCGCTTCAAAGAACACCTATGGAGTCAAAGCAGCATAATACCATCAAAGCATAAAGATCTATAACCATAAAAAATATAGGATCAAATGTATATTAACCATACAAATGCATACACCAATACACGATTTAGAAATATACAAGAATATGGAGGAAAGAGAGGATTACAACCCAGTGGTCTGACCCAGCGCCATCCTCCCAGCATGAAAGCCCTCTTCACCTCATGAAAAGCTAGATCGCCCAACACTATGATGTTTCATAGAGAAACCAACAACACTTCCTTACAAAATATAAAATTCCAGCCTTTGCATCTCTAGGATGAGTGATCCATATATAGATATTTGCAGGTGGGTGAGTCAGCTTCTGGGATTTTGATTAGTGTCATTTCTCTGATAGTTCTTGGTTCCACTTGGGGATTTCATGATCTCTTACTCATTCCTGGGCAAGTTCAAAGATGCAAGTGTCAAATGAGCAGTTTCTAGAAGATTCTCTAGGTTTCCACCTATAAAACTACCTTTGCCATTCGTCTGCTCTCGCTCATTGCACCCTACAGAAGTTCTTTTCAGTATGCATCACACCCTCTATGTGTAATAGGTGAGATGCATCACACCCTCAGTATGGAGTAGTCTGTATGGTTCAATTTTGACCAGTTCTGAGCAGTTTTTCAGGGAGAAATTCTTGGAAATGATGTAATCAGCTGACCTTGTTCCTTTAGGGTATGAAACAACACTTTTAGGGGATTAGAAGCCCTTGGTTTATGGACATATTTGATTGTGGTTGCAGTGCCCAAATATGTCTATAACACATGGGCAGAATCTTCTGTTGATTTGCCATCCATAATTGAATAGGAGACCATTGTAGTGTAGGTTTTCCCATGTGTTCCCAAGTCTGTTTAGGTAGTACATTTGCATCTCAGCCCAAGTCCAGAATGATGTGATCCATCTCAATTCATTAATCTGCATCTTTAGTCGCATTTCTCGCCCAGTCCACGATGTTTGTTTTCTCAATTTTTGAACCACTCGAGGTTGCCCCGGCCCCGTGTACCTAGTTATCAATTCCTGTAATCCTTTTGTTATCACTTAAGAAAATATTTCTAAATTCTGAACATCAGTTTTATTCCAAAGGATTGATGTTAGTCTTGGTCTAGTATTTCCATGGTTTGTTTTAGAGTCTAAGACCTAGAAGGGAGTCTTTTTGGTATTGTCAAATAGGGTCAACACTCTGGTTTTGCCTATCACTGGTCCCACATCACACATAAATTTTCATGTGTCAAACTTGTGTCAAGTTTTTCATGCGCTAGGAAACTGCCTAGGAGTTTTCATAGTGTAAAACCCAGGATTTGCATTGCCTGGGAGTTTTCATAGTGCAAAACCTAGAATTTGCATTGGTTGCACTACGAAATCGGGGATTCATGCAGATTCATGTCAAATCTCACCTAGCTATCCAATCTATCAGAATATGTTAATCTTACATCATCAACTATCGGTCCATACACCATGCCTATCACATGCAACTGCTCATTTTCATCATTAGGTTCATTAGGTGTCTTGATACGCTCGAGTTTCAAATTTCAAAAAAGGATCAAGTGTTTCTAGTTATGATTATGTTTGTTTTCATGCATCAGAAGCAAATTGACAGGAATTTAGTCAGAATTCTTTGAAGTCCAACGGGGACAACTTCCCTTTCCATTTCAAGTGGGGCAATGATCAAGATTAAGATGGTGCAAGCTCTTTCAATTTTCATTTTGCAGGTAATCCATGGAGATGTCTACAAAAAAGAAGGATCATAGATCAAGCAGGTGTCTAAGGAATGAGACTAAAGGTTTAGATGTTATCCTGAAGAACAGTCAAGTTGAACAAGCTTTCAAACAGGCTGGCTGTTGGAGATTTTGTGAAAAACTTCAAGGAGGCCACATGCAAGTCACCAAAGAATTTGCTTTCAATTTCACAGGATTGAATTCCAAGGTTGGAGTGCTTGAATTACCAATCTCTCCAGAGGTTATATTTGTAGCCATTGAAATTCCAAGGGGACAGGAGAGGTGGTTTAAAAACTTCAAGTTTCATATGACTCCTTGCAAGGAATTCTTAAAGCCAAAGTTCGTTAATTCAGACTTAAACAAGTCAGTGCCGAGGAGCTTGTCAAGAATTCATATGCTAATTTTCTTACCTGCATATAAAGATACTTTACCTGTGAGGGGAGGTATCATAAGGTGTATTCCTATCACTTCAAACTTCTACTTCATTTCACTAGAAAGATATCTTTGGATTTGCGTTTCTATCTGTTTCATAGCCTAGGAAAAATGTGTGACAAGGTTCAGTTGAAGAAGGAAGCCTGTGAGACCTCGTTGTTTCATCATGGCTTAGTTAAATTGATTGTTTTACATGAGCTCCAGAAAATAGATAGGGAGTGGTCCATTTTCTTGTTTATGTCTGGCTTCAAAAATGAAACTAGTCTCAGCCCTCAGGCTATGACGATTTCTTCAGTAGCAGTAAGTCATCGGAAGGAAACAAGATCAAGAAGATTCGTGAAATTGAAAGCCAAAAAGCAAGTGAAGGAGCCCATGAGACCACTAGTAATTCAAGACACACCTCAACAGTCACGAAAAAGGAAAGTTCAGATCAAAGAAGGTGTACAAGAGCAATCCACAGTTGAAACAATCTAAAGAAGGGTAACCAAGAGCCAACTAGCTAGAGAAAAAGGTAAGACAGTGATTACTGAGGGGATCCCAGCTTCAGAAGCAAGTTTGAATGATTTGCTTCAAGCTATTGACATTGAAGAATCTCCTCTAGTCCGAGCAGACTTAATTGAAGCTATTAAAGGCAAAACCAAAAAAGCCAAAACCTCTAAGAAGCTCAAATTTGATGAGCAGACTTCTAAATTTGTTTTTAAACCAAGAAGACTCATGACAAGGCATTCAAAAGAGATACAAGAGGCATAGCCAGAAGCAAGTGAGATAGGGGAGGTAGTTATCACTCAACAAGAGAAATGTAGTTTTGAAGAGTTGAAAAAGAAACTGACGCTGGCAAATCTTGAAATTACCAAACTTAGAGAAACCTCAAGGAAACATGCATTCAAGGAAACCTATTTTAACAAAATGGAGGCTCTGTGGGAAGATAAAAAAATTTCAATACCCAAAGTGGTTAGCTCTCATGCTCAATATTTCACCTGGACGGTCCCTGCAATAAAAGAAGCAAGATACATCAGAAAAGTTAATGCAAAATTGAGAGCTGGAATCTGAATTATGAATAGGAAAATCGAAGATCTGAAGATACAGTTGAACTAGCCTGAAGGACATCCTTAGCTAAGAAAAACTGCATAGCAAGTAAGGCTAAATCCTAAAATTTTGATGTGGATCACCTTTTAAAGTTTACTTTGAAGAATGGTATCAGTTTATTCAGTTTTGAACAGTCTCATGGCATATGGAAGAGTCATTTCAAAGGAAAGAAAACTCAAGGAAGTCAAATTTTGGCATAAAATTGTGTTTTTTAAATCACACAACAATTTCGTAGCATTCTACGAAACTACTGTAAGTGATGCCTAATACACAGCAGTTTCGTAGTGCGCTACGAAACTGCTGTAGCTACACATAATTGTTTTGTGGGCCAATTTTGAAAAGAAAAAGGAAATATTTTTGAAGATGGGCTTCTGAAAAGGATTACTTACATGGTGTAAACATCAAGCAAGGGAAAAACAAGGAAAGGAAAGACATCTATGAACTCCAATCTTTATGTTGTGAAAATGGTCATTATTTTGTAGCTAGAACTATTCATGATGCTTCAGGCAGAATTAAAGGAGTTTTTTGTCTTACCACGTGTATAGGAGCAAGGTCTATAGCATATGGAAAACAAGCTAATTCAATGCATTTTATGTAATTAAGAGGAACAACAAGCATAATAAATTTCAAAGATCCTTTTGGAGACCAAAATCAAAAAAACAGGAACAGCTTCCTAATATTCAGGAACAATCAAAGGATAAGGCATCAAGGGTCAATAGGGAGTTTAAAGCCACCACCAAAGCCAAACTAAAAAAGGCCACTTGTTAGGGAACGAGATTGTATTGTAATCAATGCTACTACCAACATAATGAGGAGTTACACTCCTAATTGTTTAGGTCTCTAGAACTACCAATTAACAGTCAGTTATATTAAATAGTTGGTTTTAAGTATTAATAGGTGTCAAATTAGGAAGAATTCGAATTCCCCTCATGCTGGAGGAAGAAATCTAAGTCATGTAATGAACTCTATATATAGGAGAAAATCTAATGTATCAGGGGTTGGAAATTTTCAGAGAAACACTCATATTGTGTTATTGTAGAAGATTATGTTTTTATGAATACAGACTTTGGCTTTACTTCTTAGGATTCAGAAAGAGTTCAATTGTGGCTTGTTTTATGTTTGTCCTTATTTCCTTATTTGCAGTAGTATGAATTTATGATACTTAGAACTCATTGACATGCTCTAACTTCCTTCATACATTTATAGACTGTGTTTCCTACATGTCTCTATGTGTTAACTTATATATTGAACTTTTGATGCCCTAACTTCCATGTTCAGCTGATATTGTTGTCATACTAAGCTTTTCTAACTCCACAAGCCCAATGAATGTTTATTAGTTGTATTTCAACCATTTACACTTCTTCATTTGTTTAATAGAGTTAGTTATCTAATCCGTTATCAAAATCTTTAACCTAGTGAGAGAACCCTCTCAGGTTGAGGAGGCTAAGTGTCAGCCAAAAGTTGGTTTGAAATAGTTACTCAGAGTCTTCCTAATTAGCAGCCTATCAAGGGTTGATTTTGTGATAACACCTTTAACCGCCTGATTGTCGCGAAGAAATTTCACACATGTCTCTAAAAAGGTAGTTAGCATTGAGGGATCCCTCTCCAACTTGGGTTGATCCTTACTACCTGGGGTAGAGACTTCCGCAAAGCTCTCCCTAGCTTCCAGATCTGTTTTCTTACGAACCACAACATAGTCCTTGGTCACTTTCCTCTTATCTTCCCCTGTAGCTGCACCACTTCTAAGCACTATGTTTATGTTGGGGTCTTTGTCGCGTGGTTCGGCCCTCATCATTTGGACATTCTACATCATCGTCAATTGCACTACCCTCTTCTCCTGTATCTATGCTATCAATGTGGGACAATCTATCATTTCATGATCAAACTCCTCGCAGTAAAGGCATGATATTCTGGCCGAGTTGGTACAATCCTAAGCGTAGTGTCCTGGTCCAACGCAATTGTAACAGATTAGCTGCCCATGACCCCTTCCTAGCCCCATTGCTCCTCATCCTCGTCCACGTCCCTGGAACCCACTGCGCTATCGCCGCGGCTGGACCCTGACCTCACACTTCAGTTTGCACTTTGTAGGCAGGTGACGGATCCATTAATAATTGATAACTACGACAGTCTCACTCCTCATGGCCCACTGATCTATAGAAGTTGCAAAATAACTACTGGGGGGTCTGGTTAAATTTTGGTAGTAGATGACAGTTTTCCATGTTGTGCTTTCCTCCCACCTCGCAGATTGCACACCAGAGCGAGGTTGTCACGCTCGGTCATGCCTGTACCTCTGGTCACAACGGCGTTGGTCCCCCCGCTACCACATAGTTCGCAAAAACCAGACAATGATCCTTATTGTGACCCTGGCTTCTACACTTTATACAACACACTTCCTCCCAAACCTCTGGCCAGAGCGCCTTTTCCTTTTTTAAGTTCTACATTCTAAACATAGGTTTTGTATTTGCACGTGGATTTGTTGAACTCCCAACCCCGAATCCTATATTGGAGTTTCATTCAAACCCATCAATGTTTCTAATGCTTCAGTCTCAATTGAGATCTTTTGTTGTGACAACATTGTCCTTAGATGTGGTTTCAATGATTCCACAAACCACGCACAGTGCTACACATCTGAGAGCGTCATGTTTGTCTCGTGGATTGTGCTTTTCAATCTTTGATCTAGATCCCACGAAGTTTCACTAGGCATCATCGCGATCTCCTTGAACCCTATGATCGACTGTGCTTCTAATTTTGGCCGGCTAAATTCTTTTTTCAATTCAACCAAGATATCCACTATCCTCACATTTGGGTGATCACTTGAGTACTTTATATACCATATCAGTGTGTGGTCCTGCAGCGCGCTAACCAAGGTAGCCTTTTTTATTTTGTCATCCATCACTCTGTGTGCTTCCCATACTGTCGTCATCATGAACCAAAATTGTTCTGGATCTTCACTTCCTGCTCCTTTGAATACCAGAAACTGAATCGCAGTCGTCATATTTAACTACTAGTTTGTGCATCGGTGCACTAGGGCCTTCTGTGAACTCGTACCACTCCTGATTCAATCAATCCTCGGACTCTTTCTTTGTAGGATTTCAGCATCCTGACATCAGACATCCCTTAGGCAGATCCTGATCCCGGCAATGGAACCATTTGTTGGCTTATATGGGCCTGACCTAGGTTTGGAAGAGTTATTTAGCCAAACAAATCCCACAACTACCGGCCCTTTCGGCAATAGCCCACAGAGCGCGGACTGAGGTCTCACTCGAGCTAGCAGGGGAGGGTGTTGGAACTAGGTTTCCACACCCTTGGGATGTCTTGATGTGGTCTGGAAGGTTTGTGCATCGTTCTGTGGCCTCACACTACTCTGCTTCCATGTAGACCCGGAACAAGACAATTCTTTGATATTGATTATTACTGAGTTTGTTACAAGTCAGATCTACTGTTTATGGTCTCTAAGCAAACATTTACCAGAAATAACTAGTTTGCACATGCAGAAAGATACATATTTGCATAAACTCAATATGTAACCATAGGCGCACAGATCAAACGGATATATCAACCATAATTTAACCAGATCCACAATATTTCAGAATCAACACAGTATTTTAGGACAAAATTATCTTTGTTCAACTCTGTCACCAATACAACCAAATTCGCCCTACGCACTCAGCTACAAGGGTCCACGCACACAATTGGAGACTCTACCAGGCCTTTGTGCACACAACTACAGAGCCTCTATCTACCCAATAACACCCTTGACTCGGACTTATAGACGCAGAAGATATTATCTTCACCAACCCATAACATCAAGATCCATCAACAGAGCTACCTTTTCTCCCTTCGAACCATGCTCTATTTATACATTCCCATGGTCTACAAACCAAGGGCAGGCTGACTTACTTCCTATTATTCTATACTATTTCTTGGGTCGACAACCCTTTGACTCGATCTATTACATTCTGTGCTCTACATATTTCAAAGATTTACAATATTATTATCCTATTTTATAGTCTTTAGGCCCAAAAAATGTTATGCAGGACCTCCGCTACCCAACAACAGCTACGAAGGTTAGGGCTCTACGTGTATTAAGGGATAAATTCCCCTAGGGTCTTGGGTTGATACCCTAGCAGATCGGAGGTTATCTATAAAGAAAAACACACATTCCACACAGCCATGATGCTAATATAAACAAACTATACGAAGAGAGGTGCACTTGGGAGTCCTTCATTTGGGAAGATCCAGCCAGGGTCCGAATCCTCTTGGAATTCCTTTTAGTCCTTCAACCTGCAAAACAATCAATTCCAGAAAGCACAACAGTATATTGACCAAGCATCATAAAGAAATCATCTTCATAGCATATTGAAAGGTAGTTAGTTATAAAATTAAAACAACCATTCATATGTGAATCATAACATTGATATCATAAACATGAAGAAGATTTGTATCAGGAACAAGTCAAGTGTTTTTTTTATTATATATAACTAAAGTACAGAAAGGAATGATTTCACCTGAGTCTTCCTTTCGCAGGATCCAAGTGGAACCGTCCTCCGGATTCGTCCAATCTCAAGCATTCAACAAACTACTTCCATGACTTACTCCAAGATATCTCAAGTAGTAGAAAGACATCATAACACAAGGAAACAAGGGTTTCCTGTAATGGGGGAAGTCCTGGAAGCACAAGGATCTTCAGACCTGGTCAGGGATAATCTCAGCAGAGTGATCTTTCTCTCTCTCTTCTCCTCCCTTAGGCCTTCCCATTGAAGCTTTTTTATACTTCTCCCAAAGTAGTTTTTTAGTTGGGAATTTGTTGGGAACAGTTGGGCCATGGGCACTAATAGGTAATCAATAGGTAAAATTTGTGACCTCTACCCAAAATTAAGGAGATTTAATTTTTTTTAAGTGTTTTAAGACATATACTCTAGTTCGGTATACACAGACCCACGTACACACGCGTTTAGCTCAGGGCAATGTCCCGTATAGGGAGTAAAACATTGTTTTTAAAGTATTTGGACCAAGTCTGGAAGGAGGGGTTACCCTAGGCCATGAGTGTAGCATCACAAACATCAAGAGTGAGATTTGGAGCTATAAGAGATGCCCCCTAATGTATGAGGTCTGAAGGGGTACATGATGGCCAAAATATATTAAGAAAGTGCATGGAAAGGAAATCTGTCAAAAACTGAGAAGGACTTTACTAGAGTTCAGCCTACCAAGCCACAAAAGGAGATCAAAAAGAAACACTGCCTGAGGCGGGCATACCCATGCTTAGAGAAAGTAAAGCATGTCTGCATATCAAGTACAAGCAGATCCACTAAGTATACAAGTATAAACACTGGAAAATACATAATGGATCATCTGATCATGATCGAACAAGTACATGTCTAAATATCACATATAAGAATGTCAATGATGCTGAAAGATGAAGCGGATCACTGATATCAAGTTGATCCAAAAGTAACCAAATGAACATGATGGAGTAAGATGGTACTACACTGCAAACTCAGGTGCCAACATATAGAATGTCGCCATGAATGACTGCAACATATAAGGTGGAGTGGTATCAACTAGTAGCAACAGGAGCAACTGTCAAGTGAACTAATGAATGCTGGTGCAACCTAAGGTCTTCACCGACCACCGTGGTACATTTCTACACCATGGGAATAAATGATCTAAAGTCGACCATGTGAGAAACTGTTTGATTATGGATCATTGATGTATACTGTTAACAAACGCGAGACTACTCACCGATAATGATAATGAGCGTCAAGGTTCCCAGTACAATCTAACAAGTGTGAATAGATGAGCTGAAGTTGAACACCTGTAGGAATCTATCAATCAGGAGACAATGATGGTTTCCCACTATCGATGGTGAAGGATCTACCACTAATGATAGAAAACCCCAAGGTACTACCAAATGGACTCTATATCTTTGCCCCAGAGCAATGAGTCGTAGTTGATAGGGAAAGATCCACTAGAAGGAAGGCATTAAGGAACCCTTCATCAATATAGCATGAGTGTAACCGATAGGCCAATAATGTGGAGGGAATTGGATGAAAAAAGATGTAGTAACCCGACCGAAGCACATTTCCGGTGTACACAAGATGTGGCTAGTGCACGACAGAAACCCTTTGAACGAACTAGTAATGAAAGCTGACACAAAGGCAAGGTATCCACCAATAGGGTCAAATGGAAACCAAGATACTGCACGAATCCCAATGTCTGATAGTGTAGGCTGATGTCGAACACAAGGGAAACCACTTTCTCAAAGACCCATGATACTGATCAATGCTGAGCACAGGGTGACATATCAATAATGAAAATAGGGCCAGGGTGCAGCTCTAGCCCTGTCCTTAGAGCAATATTTCATCGTCAATAAGGACAAGACCTGCCAGCAAGAAGTCAGTGGAGACCTTCTCAAACCGGCACAAGTAAAGGACCAATATAACTGATGTGATGATAGACAAGACACTGACAACCAAGGATGGCCGACTAAAAAATGAGTCAAGAGACACCGCAGAGAGGCCAACTCAAGCTAACTTCCCTTGAACAAAAGCACGACTCAATGTGACTATGTGGTAGCATCTGATGACTCTGTATAAGTTCGTCATGCAGGGCACGAATGAACCCTCCATATGATTGGAAGAGATAACCAATCGGGGGAGAACTAACTCAATAACAAGGTTAAGGCATACCTAATTCAAACTAAATCCCGCCCAAATGGAGGCGAATTTGTTTTGAGTGCTTTGTTCATGGGCGACACGACTGACTCTAGCTACCAACAATAAATCAAAATATTGTCCTATTCCCGCTTTTTTTGGAATATATATTTTTCTTGTCTTTTTCTTTAAGCTGGAAAAAGAATAAAAGAATGCTATAGTACAGTGGAAAAAATGAGTGTCGGTGAAACAGATGATCTAGTTCCTGGGATTGGAACAATCCTATGCTCAATGCAGGGAGGTGAAAACTAGTCAAAGACACTCAAAGGTGTGTTCCTTCCACGGATCAAGGTGTGTCGAGTTGTAGAAGTCAAGGGCATGCAAGTTTGATTTTGCAGTCATCATGGTCAAAAGTTGGCTTAAACACAAGTCCAAGTGAAGCCAACTCAAGGCCAAAAGGTGCAAATGGTCAAAATGCAATGCATTACTACAACTCAACACAAAGGAGCCTCTAGGATATAAGGCCAAAATAAAGCAAAGAAGCAAAGAGGAATGATTCTTCATCGCATAAGTCATGGCGGGACTACAGAGGAATCCCAAGCCTATTCAAATCGAAGCAGCATGGGCAACAAATGTCAATGAGTTGTTAACTACGATGCCCATGAAAAGGATGGCTCTACCACCATGTCATGATTTAAAAATCAGCAAGTGAAGATGGTTTACAAACCATAACATGATGGGATCGACCCTATGGCAAGTTTATTGACAAATGGAGGCTAGAATGCATAATGCAACGGAAAAAAGGTTTCCCTAACCAATATGCCAGTGAAAAATGATACCTACCATGATGGGTCAGTAGTCATGGAACTGTCTCGAAACTATCAAAAAAGCGTCCAAAATATCCTGAAAATCAAACCATTCGCGACATTCCAAGCTCCCAAGTTAAAAGTTACATGAGACAAAACAAAACCAAGTTTTGAAAAAAATTTGCATTTTCAAAGCCTATAAAATAGTTTTTGGACTGACCATTTTCACCATTTTATTTTGAGAGCAAAGGAGTGGAGAAAAAGGAGAAAACTTTTCCATACGCCAAATTCAACTGTTCAGATCCTTCCAAAATCACTAGGTAACCCTTAAACTTGTCTTGCATTCAATTGTGACTAGTTTTAGAATTTTGAATTTAAGTTTTACCGTTGAATTTTTGTCAAAAATTTCGTCGCAGCATATACGCGGGTTGGATATATGAAACCCACGTATACGTAGGCCCTACACACGTTTGTGTGTAAAATGTACCCGCGTATATGCCGTGAAAACTTCAAACAAAAGAAATTAACGATCTAAATTAATTTTTTCTTCAGGATGCCAGTCACTTGGAGAGAAAGAGAGCATACCTCAGTGGATGATGAGGTTATGAATGATCCTAATGCTTTGGATGCCTTATGGGGATGTGGTTTGCTAAAGTTCTTTAAAATGCCAAATATGAAATCAAACACTTGTCTTCTCAAAATGCTCATTCACTATTGGAGCATCTAGGATGACTCGTTTATGGTTGACCAGATGCCACTCAAGATAGAGGTTGAAGACATTTATTTCATCACAGGCCTTTCCCGGAGGGGAGAGGTAGTACATTCCATGGGCAGGTCATGAGGCAGTCTCTTGATCGAGGACTACGTACATATATATTTCCCAGTACATCTAGAAAAGATTGGAAGTCAAATTTGAATCAAGCATGTGGAGAGTTTATCGTTGAGCATAATCATGTTCACCATAGCTAGAGTGAATCGATCAGCTTCTTTACACCAGGCATCACGGCTAGCCATGAGCTTGGCGGTAGACTTCCTCACCACCGTCTTTGATTGGTGCACTCCTCTTTTTGCAAACTTGAAAATCCAGCTTACTTCTATCAAGAAGGGACAGACCAAAAACTTCGGATATGGAACTATCTTGTACTCTTTTTTCTCTAAGAGGGTCCCTGCACTTCATCCTAGAGTACTAGTTTCGATCAGCACCCCACGAGATCCACGAATGGGTAGGTGGGCTAACTTGATGAAACGTCTAGGAGGTGGGGATGTCCCACGAACTGCATTCGACGATGACTTCTTCTCTTGGTGGGAGCAGCAGATCATCGCCATAGATGACTACCCTTATGCTGGGTTGGACTTCTGAGGAGATCTCGATCTAGTATTACCACCGTCCGCAGCATGGGCTGACATAGGTAAGTGTTTTTGATTTTATGATTTTTTTGTGATTTTTCAAATATAGTAATAAATTTTGAAAAATATTTTTGATAGGATTCAAATGACTAATATGATGATCATGTTCTAGATATTGGGCTGGTGCGACCAGATGGGTTCCCATGGCATGGATGTCACGGCCGAGGGGCCGAAGAGGTAGCTGCATACATAGAGCAACTTCTACACACAGTTCAGTGGCACTTAGTGAGACTAATGCACTGAGTAATGATGGAGGCCGTAGAGGATCTCCCTATAGATATGGAGCGTCATGTGGTTGGCATGCCACGAGACTGGGTTCACACTCTTAGGTGTGTGGCCAACGTAGTAGTTGTATACTTAGATGCTCATCCTGAGCCAGGGCATTAGATGTACTGGACATGATTATGGCCATTTGAGTTCCAATTTTTGTATATTATTTTGGACACACTTATGTACACTTGAGATGTTTATGATATATATATATATATATATTATATATATATATAGTTTGACCTTTTGATGTTTAATTTTATTGTGATGAATGATTGATGTGCCAGTCTAATGCTTGATTAGCGATAGAATCAACTAACCAATTATGATATCTTGGAATGTGAAAATAATTAATATAAGTAAGTGACCTTTGCAACAACCTCACCCTTAAATACTGGCAATATAAACATGGATCCCTTACCCTATAAATGTTATTTAATTGTGACACTATCAATTTTGATTCAAGATAAACTACCAACGAATCGATTTCATAAGAAATTGCTTTGGATAGTAAATTAATGACGGCAGTATACTCAGCCATATTATTTGAAATGGGACCAATGCATACCCCCCTTGACACCATCAACTGACCAGTTGGATAGTAGAGTACCCAAGCTACGGAAGCGAGGTTCCAAATGTGCCGACTAGCATCATTGGTGAATCCAAAATAGACCAAATCATCCATCAACACCTGTCACAGCAGACCAAAAAGTGTCGATATCAAAAAACTCCCGATAAAATATATACAAATATACAAATGTACAAAGAAGTCATTGCCTAGTTGCTACTTAAGCAAAGTACTTCTTGAGGTAGATCCCATTTCGGGGCTCCGCCAACTTGTTTCCTTCAAAATCGATTAACTCATACACCCCTTTTTCTAAAACTCGTTTAATTATGAAGGGACCGTACCACATGGGCTTGAACTTGCCTACCCCCAAGGTGTCCTTATCTTGGTCATAGACCAAGACAAGGTCACATTCAGAAAAGACTCGAGGACGGACAGCTTTATCGTACTGAGTTTTAACCTTTTTCTTATGAGCCTCATTGATTGTGGCAGCATCTCGACACTGCTCATCGAGATGTTCCAAATGAAGGAGGTGCTCTTCGAGACTAGAAGTCTCTGGAAGGAGCTCAACGGCTAACTTAAGAGATGGAATTTCACATTCAATAGGAAAGGTAGACTCCATCCCATAAACTAACTAAAAAGGTGTAAAACCTATAGCAGTCTTTCTCAGAGGTTCGGTATGCCCAAAGAGCCGGATACAACATAAGATGCCAATTGGACTGATTTTTGTCGATCATGCTTTGCAGGATCGTCTTAAGGATTATGTTCACTACCTCGACCTGTCCATTGGCCTGAGGATAATAAGGAGACGAATGTTCCTACCGGAAACTCAATTTGAGAGCCAATTCAGACATTAGTTGATTCTAGAAATGATTGCCATGGTTAGTGACAATCTCTCTCGGGATACTAAACCTTGAGATAATCTGATTAAAAAGGAACAATGTCATTGTTTCACTATCATTTTTATAAGTGGGAATGACCTCAGCCCACTTCATGAAGTAGTCTACGGCCACGCTAATTTACTTGTGATTCACTGTTGAAGGTGGATTACAAGTTGTAAAATCAATACCCCACTTAGTAAAAGGACCAATAGTGATAATGAGAAAAAGAGGAGCTGGATGTGCGCACATATTCTAAGTATAGATTTGACAAGGGTGACAGCGTTTGACTGCTTCAACACAATCTTTGAAGAGTGAAGGCCAAAAATAGCTGGCACGCAAGATACGTTGAGTTGTAGCAAGCCTTGAAAGATGAGCACCACAAGTTCCATTGTGGTAGTCATTGTGCACTGACTCTGCTTCCTCTAGGGTTAAACAATGCCGAAGGATTGAATCAACCCCTCGACGATATAATGTATCACCAATGATAACATAATCTTTAGCCAGGTGACATAATTTTCGGCGTTCATCCTTAAAGAAAGTAGAGGGAAA
Organism: Pinus taeda; assembly: GCA_000404065.3. Classification (NCBI taxonomy): domain Eukaryota; kingdom Viridiplantae; phylum Streptophyta; class Pinopsida; order Pinales; family Pinaceae; genus Pinus; species Pinus taeda. The sequence continues at coordinate 19,875 of APFE030789957.1, forward strand.
CTTCGAAGTCTGGAGATAGACAATGATATCTCCATACCAAGGGTCGAGTGAAGAGATGAGGAATAAATGTTTATTGGGAAAACCTTCCTCATAAATAGTTCCCTCTCCACAAGGTAGCTCGGAAATTAACTCGGCAAAAACCATGGATTTCTTAGACTTAGCGGACAAGAACTCAACATCAAATTCTTATAAAATGACTATCCAATGATTATATTTTCCCCCAATCACTTGCCTACTAAGGACAAATTGAAATGAATTGACCGCCGCTAAGACAAAAGTTTGCATAGTAGGATATAATGGCGGAGCCGTTGGACAGAATGGATAGCTACCAAGGCAAACTTCTCAATAGGAGAATAGCGAAGTTCAGGATCTATCAAGCCTCGGCTCAAATAATAAATCACATGCTCTGTGAGAGCATCCTCTTCCTGAATGAGAACCATACCTATGGTTGGTTCTGCTACAGCGAGATATAGAAGGAAATCCCTACCATAATCTGGTGGACTCAAAAGTGAGGCAGAGACTAATGCCTTTTCCAAGGCATCGAACGACCGTTGCACAAAGTCATCCCATACAAATGGAACTCCTTTCCATAGCAAATGCATAAATTCTTTAGTGATCTTGGCATAATTCACTATAAAACGTCTTAAGAAATTAACCTTCCCTTGAAGACTTTGAAGTTGCCGAATTGAGGATGAGGGAGGCAACTGAATTATTGCCTCTACCTTGAAGGGATCAACCCTAATTCCTTCATTTGACACGATTGACCCTAATAATCGACCAAATGTAATCGTGAAAATGCACTTATTGGGATTCAACCAGATTTTATAAAAACGACATCGCTCAAAAACCAATCGAAAATGACTAGGGTGATTAGTTCTCTTTCGAACGAGTAGCTAGATCATCCAAGTATGCTTCGATGATATGTTTAATGTCATGGAAAGCATATGACATGGCCCGCTGGAAGGTAGCTCCAGCATTTTTGAGACCAAAAGGAATATTTCTGTATGCAAAGGTACCCCAGGGACATATAAAAGTTGTGTTATGCTAATCTTCCAGATGGATAGAGATTTGATTATAACCGAAAAACCGTCCATGAAAGAGAAAATCTCATTACCCGCACACTCATCAATAATCTGATCAATGAATGGCGTGGGGTAATTATCTTTGGGACAAGCCTTGTTTAGGTCCCTAAAGTCAATGCATACTCGGATTGTTCCTTGCTTTTTATTCATAGGGACTGGATTAGAAACCCAATCGGTAAGAGGAATAGGGTATATGAAACCCACCTTGAGCAGCTTTTCTACTTCAGCTTTAATGGCTGCTACTTTCCTAGGATTAACCGGTCGAAGCCCTTGACGAACCGGTTTGGTGTTTTCATACGTCTTGATCTCATGTTGAACTATAGATGGATTAATGCCAGGCGTTTCTTCATAAGACCAAGTGAATACATCTTGAAATTCCTTAAAAAGGTCGGTGTAAATTTGAATTTCTTCAGGGGAACATTCGGCTCTGATGAAGAGATTCTCAATCACACTAGGGTTCCTAGAGATGTTTGTAGATATCATTTTTGAAATAACTGACATATTACCTTCGGCACGAAATTGTGCTGGAGCCAAAAGATTTGATACCATACAAACATCACTAGTAAAGAACTCGGAGAACCTAGATTCTACTTCTTGCAATGGAGGAAGAAAATATGAACGATGGTGTAAGTCTTTCCAAGGTCGATCTACACCCATCATTACTTCTAGGATTGCTTCTTCGGAAGGCAAAACCGTATCTAAGCAGTCCATAGTGGAGGTAGAATCAAGGGTCCAGGCCGGGGCCACATGACCATCTAGCTCCTCCTCAAAGAAAGGAGTAGAGTGGTTGTCTGCAGAATTAACGATAAACTGATATCTAAGCTCTGCTGCAGACATAGGGAATGCCATTCCACCAACTTGTCCTTCAACTAATGTGGTCGTAAGTGAAGGCAAGGTCCAAGGGTCTGAAAAATAATGAGTTCGGAAGAACTCTTCTCATGATGACTCCTTGAATAATGAAACGACATTGATTCTAGCGATAGGAGAGGGAAAATCAAAGGTACCCATCAATGAAGAATACATCCGAACTCCTAGATTCTCAATAGGCAGACGAGGGTTATCCACTAAAGGAACAGTAGAATCCAAAGTTACCTAGGATCAGCTGGAGAATAATCCAACTGATCAACCTTAACAATTTTCCCCTCATGAGGAAAGCAAATGACATGAAACAGAGTCGAAACAACAGCATCCATTTTGTATACCCAATTCCTTCCTAGGAGGAGATTGTAATCTAGGTTGTCGTCAATGACTTCTACTTCGATATCGATGACCTTTCCCCCAACACATATGGGAAAGCCTGGGATGATCCCATGCAGCCTATGAGAATGTCCATCAAATGCAGTCAAGAGGGTAGGTGAAGGAACAGCTGAAGGCAATCCAATGGCCTTCCAGCATGACATCGACATGACGCACGTGGAAGCTCCGTCATCAATAACGGTACGAATAATGTAATTTTCTGGTATGCGGATTTTATTTGAAAATCCATGTGATGAGGGAGTCATTTTTTGACATTCAGCATATCGAAAGTGAGCACTAAAGAGTTAGTTGGATCAACTACCCCTATCACCAAAAGTAAAGCACTTCGTTGATCTGGACACGACTGGAGAACCTCTAAAGCGGACATAGCACATGGACTCTGAACCAGATCCTCAAAAATCAAGTAATTATGGGTGGCCCTAGCATTTGGATTAATAGTCATACGCTTAGTGGAATTTTCAAAATCTGTGGTATAGTCTCGACAGGGGGTAGCTCAATATGAAGGTCTGTACTTCCGGGAGCAGTTTTGTCCTTGGATGTTTCTGCTTCACTGTAATCACATGAATGAGTGGCCGCATGGATGTTAGAACCCATCATGAAAACATTTGATGATTTCTCCCCTTCCTGGTTTCCCCCTGTAGAGGTACCAAGGTTTGAATTTATGCCAGCAAGCAGTTGTTGCCCTTGGGGAAAAGGGTTGGTTAATAGCTTGAGAGCTAGAAGTCCCTTGCTGCCCTAACAAGCATTGAGCATCTTGAATCTTTGGGTAGAGATGAGTTAAATGGTCTCCACTGAATAACTTGCACAGAAACTTGACTTTCTTTCTAGACTCATTTCTACCACCACCAGCATTATTGCCGAATTTATTTGCATCAGCCTTCCCATCTTGGCTCTTTTTCTTACCTCATCCTTTCTTCTTCCCATTGGAATTTTGATTTCCTTTGGGGTTGGTAGATTGGACGGCATTAACCGAAGAGGGTTGGGAAGACGAAGGGTTAGACGATGTGACCTGGTTTTTAGGAGCCGTTTGCAAAGACAACTGCTGCACTTGGCTCAACAAGTTCACCAAATTTGTGTCTACCGATACAATGATACAACCCGCATGGGGACCTGACTTCGACTTGGCTATATCAACCTGAGTCCCAGGAGCATCAGGCAAGATTTTTTGTAGAATCCCATACTAAGAATAAATCAATTCTAATTGTTGGGCCCTAAAAATAGCTTGCTCCTCATAATAGACTTCGGACAAGGAGACATCCTTAGAGATTTCAGGTTGTAAACATTTTAAAACCATTCAAGATGGTATTCCAGAGGAATTTCAGCTTTAATGAGCCTCTTTCTTCATCTCCATTCCTGAATGTGATTAGAAATGTGAGTTGTCGTATCCTGACAAAAATTGGCCAAAAGTTCAGTTCTGGCATCATAACAGACGGGAAACTCGAAATGATTTAAGAAAATATTAGCTAAGTTGGCGAAAGATGTAAAGCTGCCCCCTAGCAACTCTGTATACCACTTGGCCGCATTACCAGTCAAGGTGCGTTGAAAAAGTCTCAACCTAATCGAGTCATCAATAAGGGAGTTTGATGAGCACCACAAATGGAATGTGGTTACATGGTCGCCCAAGTCTTTGTCGCCCTTCCCCTTTAACTTTGAAATGTCCAAAGGGATTTTGGTTGGGGCCGGAGGCCAGGCCGGATTGTATTTAATTAGATTGTTCGTTAATTTCATGAGATATGGCAAGTTCAATGTTGCCAGAAAAGGAAGCCTAGGACGACCTCGGGGATTCCACCTAGACTGGGCAGAGCTCCCAAAGTTCTGAAAAGATTGGCCTAGATTTTCGAAGGCACCATGCTACCTAAAGTAACCAGCAAAACCAGCTAAACCAAAAAGTGGACCTTGTGATCCAGCAAAACTCAGAGTTTGACCAACTCCAGCGGAAAAACCCCCATAACTGGCAAAGCTCCCTCTTAAAGGATTATAAGGAGTCGATAACCGTTGATAAGGATTCCAAGCAGAAGCTAAGGGAGGAATACTTCGAAATGAACTAACTGTGGAGTACGGCCTATTCCCTTATTGGCAGAAAAATGTATTCCCAGTTCCCATGCCACTAACTGCAGGGTTAGTCCAACTTTGAAAAGGATTGTTGCTTTGTCCTGTAGAAGAAAAAGGCATAGATCCTATTGTTCGGTTGGAATGTGGTATATGACCACTTCCAATAGGAAAACCCTGAAATGAAGCCGACCCACCCATCATGGAAGTGGAGGCACTAAATGGAACTGACGGAATATCCTGTGAATGGGTGCCAAACGGGAAGAATCCAGAACTAAAGCATTGGCTTGGGAATTTCCACTCATAGAAGGAATGGAGGTAGACCCAACTAAGGATGTGCTAGCAAAAGACCCAAAGAAAGATGTAGAGGGGATGGAAATAGTTCCTCCCCCTTGTACTGATGTTGGAGTCTGCATAGTTGTAGCACTTATGGTAGAAGCCATGCTTCCAATAGTGGTCATCGATGGTAAGTGAGTAATATGACCTGGAATTGACGGTCTATGCATCGAATTCCCAACGTATTGTAACACGTCTAGATAGTTAGATGGTAGAGGAGAATTCAGAGTACCTAATGACTCTGGGAGTTCTTCTACCTCTATGTTATCTTCCGATTGAAAGAGAACTCGAGAAAGAACTGGCGTGTTCCTCTCTAGTTCTGCGGAAGTACCAGGCCTATGCTGAACACTAATGACCCCGAGAGGAGGATCAATCCCCGATGCGTAAGCTACCATGGGTTGAAACCCACCGGCAGTATTACCTCTACGCCTTCTAGGAGAAGGTTCTAAACTTGGTGGTGAAAGACCACAAAGTCTTCGAGACTGTCTAAGTGATCGGTCAGCCACTTTGAATTTTTTATTAAGATCTAATTAAAGGCTCAAGAAAAAATGAAAGCTAGGCCAACTAAGAGCACAGAGCACACAATAAAAAGTCCCTAAAAGATGTCAGCCAGTCAAACAACTTTCAAGTATTTCCACTCTGGGTGATGAGGACCAGACACCAAAATATAAGAAAGTGAAGTAAGGGGCCTTCTGAAGATAGTCTGGGATAATGATGGCCTAGTCCTACTAGCAAAGGTAATAGAGGAAGTTACGCTGACCTCCTAACAACAGCCTGCGCCGGTGCAAGCCCCCAAGCTTCGCAAGGGTGCCCTCCAATAGTACTGTTGAGAGTGATACAATGTCAACCTCAGGAGCCATGGGATTCCCCTCCACAGCCACCTATGAAGATCCCTAGGAGAAGCAACTAAGGTTACCAACTCATGTCAGAAGCCAGGTTGATCAGTCTTAAGGTAAGATCGGACAAGTCGGAGAGGGGGTATCTCTCTTCCTTATCTTCAAAAACCCTCATGCTTAACTCCTAGATCCAAAGCTTTCCTGGTCTCCCTAACGCTATTGGATTTGTACTCACTATTTAGACTCATATGTTTCACAATTTAAATGGCCTTGGAGAGTTTTCTCTCCACTCGCCTAATCCAAGGCCCTAAAATATCCTAAAACTTGTTGGTATGTCTAACTTGGCCATTATAAAAACGTTTTAGTGTATTATTAATAGTGCTTGTTTTTTAATGGGCTATTCTTAAGTCAAGGGATAAGCAGAAATGAAACTTGTGGTGTTTTGACACAAAAGAAATTAATAAAAACCAAACTATATGCAAATGCACTCGTTTTGTTCTTCGATGAAAGAAATTTCTAATAGGTTCAGAGGAACTTCAAAGAAAGCAACAAACTTTTCTTTTCATTTCTTTTACTCAAGCTTCACACTCACAAAAATTAACAAAACTATGTATGTCCTAAAAAATGCACAAATTTATCCTAATGCAATGAGTACATGCTGATGCAAAACTTAAGACTACTCTAAATCAAGAAATGAAAGTAACTTGTTTATAAATTCTAATCTGCCACTTAAGATGTTTAGATAGAATATAAGTTGCTATTGCTCATTTTCGTCCAAACACTAAAAGCAAGTTTCAAGACAAACAAAAATGCACTTTCACTTGGAAAAAGAAACTAAATCAAAACAAAGTTCAAGAAAGCAAAACCATGTTTTCAAGAAGTTTTCTTCAAAAGAAAAAACAAAAATGACTTTTCAAAAGTGCTCTAAACAAGACTTAAACTTTATGATCGAAGAATAGGCAACAAAACACTTTGCAAGTTGAAAACACAAAATGGGTGAAAACACAACAAAAATGTGTTTCAAGATGCTCTTAACAATCAAAAAGCAGCAACAAGAGCTTGGCAATAAATACCAAAAGATCGAAAAGACAACTTTTAAGAAAGTGTGAATCAACAACTTTCGGAAAGTAAGAAAAGCAGATGATCATAAAGATGTAGTTTTGACACGCAAACAAAAAGTCACCCAAAACAAGATTTGACACAAAGATTGAGATCAATCTTTCTGCCCTGGAAGACCAGAGCAGCCAAGATTCCCAGCAAGAAATCTTGTGTTCTTAAACAAAAAATATGACACTTGCAACAAAACAAAACAAGACCAACACTTTTCACAACCAGAGGGAGTTTGAAATCATGTACTTGCTGTAAAAATAAAGACTGATATAGAAAAGTAACTATTTAAGACTGATTCAGACTAGCTGATAGATCTACAGACAAAAATATTTGAAAAATCTTGAAAATTTTAGGGTATACATGACTGTGTTAGTGCACAGCTATGTGTATATGCTATTCAGCATAAGGAAACCTGCGTATATGCGGGTTCACTTAAGGAAACATGTGTATATATGCTTCTGTAAACTGGAAAAATAGCGTATATAAAAGATTACAAGAAACAACAAAAAATAGTCTGAAGAAACTGATCAAACTTACAATTCAAGTTCCTACAGGAACAAACTACACAGTAACAGCAAGCAAATAGATAGTTGAGCCCTGATTGGCTTGAACAAACCCAAACTAGGAACAACAATACTATTGTCCCCAGTGGAGTCGCTAATTCTATTAAGGGATAAATTCCCCTAGGGTCTTGGGTTGATACCCTAGCAGATCGGAGGTTATATACAAAGAAAAACACACATTCCACACAACCATGATGCTAATATAAACAAACTATATGAAGAGAGGTGCACCTGGGGGTCCTTCGTTTGGGAAGATCTAGCCAAGGTCCAAACCCTCTTGGAGTTCCTTTTAGTCCTTCAACCTGCAAAACAATCAATTCCAGAAAGCACAACAGTATATTGACCAAGTATCATAAAGAAATTATCTTCATAGCATATTGAAAGGTAGTTAGTTATACAATTAAAACAACCATTCATATGTGAATCATAACATTGATATCATAAACATGAAGAAGATTTGTATCAGGAACAAGGCAAGTGTTTCTTTTATTATAGATAACTAAAGTACAAAAAGGAATGATTTCACCTGAGTCTTCCTTTCACAAGCTCCAAGCGGAACCGTCCTCTGGATTCGTCCAGTCTCAAGCCTTCAATAAACTCCTTCCATGACTTACTCCAAGATATCTCAAGTAGTAGAAATACATCATAACACAAGGAAACAATGGTTTCCTGTAATGGGGGAAGTCCTGGAAGCACAAGGATCTGCAGACCTAGTCAGGGATAATCTTAGAAAAGTGATCTTTCTCTCTCTCTTCTCCTCCCTTAGGCACTCCCATTGAAGCCTTTTTATACTTCTCAAAAAGTAGTTTTTTAATTGGGAATTCATTGGGAACAATTGGGCCATAGGCACTAATAGGTAATCAACAGGTAAAACCGTGATCTCAGCCCGAAATTAAGGAGATTTAAATTTTTTAAGTGTTTTAAGACATATACACGGGTTGGGTATACACAGACCCGCGTACACACACATTTAGCTCAGGGCAATGTTGCGTATAGGGAGTAAAACATTGTTTTTAAAGTACTTGGACTAGGTCTGGAAGGCGGAGTTTCCCTAGGCCATGAGTGCAGCATCAGAAACATCAAGAGTGAGATTTGGAGCTATAATAGTGTGAAATGACATTAGAGGCAGCGACACAAAAAACGGTTGAGGAGGCAGTAGCAGTAGCAGCGCAGACAGCATAACAAACTACAGCACCAACAAAAGGCCCCGAGGAGGGCCAGGATATGTCCATGGGGCAGCAGACCAGGGAAGTGGACATGACAGAAGAGCACGCGGACCCTGGCTCAGCATCAACCCAACTCAAGCGGCCACACATCCCTAAGAAAATAACCCCTAGGAAGAAGGTGAAGGCAACAAAGACGTTTTTTGTCCCGATCACGCTCACATAAGGAGATCTGTTTGACATTGGCGAAACGATTCACGAGGCCACAAAGGACGCACTCCAGGAAATGAGAATGGAGAAGAACATTGTTTTGGGGGTGCTCAACATGCAAATACAATGTTTACAAGTACAACCCCCCAAAATAGGTACAATGGCTCCGTACGTCGCAACAGGAACCACAGAGGTCAAACAGATGTTGTGTGCCCATAGGGACAACCCTTTTGTGTTGCCCGAAGGTGCCCTAGTAGCAGCAAGCGAGTTTGACCAGGCTACGATGAGAAGCATGAAAGGCGTCGACGTAAACTTGGAAGCTCTGCCACGTGAAACCCTATACTAGTTACAGGATGGGGTCATCGCAGAGCTCCGCACCAAGGAAGGTCACGTGATCCAGGTATTGAATGAGCAGAAAATCTACATGGATCAGCTCAGCCTCCAGCATGATGAGTTGGTTGCGCAGTCTCATGGCTGGAGTAGGCAGTAGAGGATGCGTGTAGGAGGATCCCAAAGTTGGCCAAGCTCGCAGAGCTACCAGCAGTAGAGCGGGTCCACCGATTGGTGGCTGGAGTCCACGTGGCCACGGAGGAAATGGCGAAGGTTCAATTGGAGCTGAACCTGCAAATTTCTGAGCTACGGTTCAAGGCGCAGCCTTCCATGCCCCTAGAGGTTAGAGAGGAGCATGTCCGTGCTACCCAAATGGGGTTGGAGCAAATTGGCCAAGTGGTACAACACTGCATCGATATGTTGGATCAAGCACTAACCATGCTTACATACCTACAGGAAGATCCAAACCTACAGTGCCTAGAGACAGAGGCGCACGAGTTGCAGCAGGAATATGACAGTGTCTAGGGGACCGTGTAGACAATCATCCTTACTTAACGACTCACCAAACTATAGCAGGAAAGGGCACTAAAGGACTAGTTAGATGTCGTGTGACAAAAAGAAGCCTTGCTTAAAGTGCACATCCAGCCATGGATCAATGAGGCTTTCACAATTATAGCTACCATTGAAGGAAAGCTGGCACAAATACAGAGACTTTATGTGGTTAGACAGGAATGTGACCTTGCTCATGAAGGTTCAGAGATACGCATGCAACAAGTACAGCAGACAGCAGAACAGTGTGTCGCAGACACCCAAGCTGCACGAGACCTGTTGAATGAACTCTGCGCAAAGATCGGCGCACGAGCAGAATAACTTGGGATGAGTCACGATGATTGTGTTGGGGGCCTATTGGGCATGGGATCCCCCGCAATAGGTTTTTGGGCTCAAAGCCCTAGTTTTGGTCAAAGATGGTGTAGAACTCCGCGAAGTATGGGTGCAAAGTGCAAAGTGTACAATCGAGTCATAGGTTTGTCCACCCTAAAATATTGTACTTTAATGTAAAGATGTATCAGCCTAACGACCATGGGATTGTATAAAAAGAGTGAGGCTCTCAATTGTAAAGGTAGCTAAGCTTAGTAGAGCAAAGAGGGATAGAATAGCGAAGGGATGGTAAGAGCATAGAGTGAAAGTTGCAGTGTACTGGGTCATAGTAGTAGGAAGAGGCTCTACGGCTGAGTGCGCAAAGGCCTAGTAGAGTCCGCGGCTCAGTGTGAAAACCCCTGCAAGTGAGTGCATAGGGCGGATTCAGGTTTGTACTTGGGATTGAAAGACAATAAATAGAAGTTTATTCTACGCATCTGTTTTGGAATCTTCATGTTGATGTTATTCATTACTTTTACTCTGTTTATTTACTATGTGCACTTGATGAATACTCGTATGAATCCTTATATGTGAATTTTATCTAAGTAAACAGCTAACAGAGACTAATGAAGGAATACTTGGGTAAATAACATGGGTTGCGTTGCAGCTAGAACTACGCGAAGATAGTATCACAGGGCGTGTGGTACCCATAGGTGCACATAGCGCAGTAAGTGTGAAGGTTGGACCGCGTACCAATCACCTCATCTCAGAAATCCCCAGGGTGTGGAAACCTAGTTCTAGCACCCTTCCATACTACTTCCAGTGAGACCTCAGTCCGCGCTCCATGGACTGAGGCTGAAAAGGCCAGTAGCACTAGGATTTTCTTGGCTAAATCACTTTTGAACCTGGGTCTGGCCCCACTAAGCCAATAGCTAACTAGGCCAAGCTTGTAAAGTTATCAAAAACATTGTCTCCCAAAGGAAAGGCTAAGTATGTTAGGTTACTTTCTGAATTTTTTGATGTTTTTGCATGGGATTATTCAGATTTTAAAGTTTATGACAAGAATATTATTCAGCATACTATTCCTATCAAGCTAGATCAAAATCCTTTTAGACAAAAGTTTAGAAGATTCAATCCAAAGTTGTTGCCATCCATCGAGAAAGAGGTAAATAAATTGTTTAAAGCTGGTGTCATCGTTCCAATTAGATTTTCTGATTGGATTTCAAAGTTGGTCCTTGTACGAAAGAAGACCAGAGAAATAAGGTTGTGCATAGATTTCTGGAACCTCAACAAAGTGTCCTTAAAGGATAATTACCCTCTCCCTAAGATGGACCATATTCTGCAAAGAGTAGTTGGAGCATCACGGATGTCACTACTAGATGGGTACTCAAGCTATAATAGGATCTCGGTGCATGAAGGAGACCAAGACAAAATTGTCTTCACAACACCATGGGGAACTTTTCAATATGCCAAAATGCCATTTGGGTTGAAGAATGCCGGAGCCACTTTTCAATGGGCGATGGACATGGCTTTGGCTAATGAGAAGGATGTTTTCTTGGTAGTGTATTTAGATGATCTGACGGTATTTTCTGGTTCTGATGATGAGCATTTGCACCACTTAAGGATTGTCTTTCAGAAATGTAGGAAGTTCGGGATTTCTCTAAACCCGAAAAAGAGTATTTTTTCCATGTACGAGGGTAAACTCCTTAGTCATATAATTTCTAAAGATGGTATTCACATTAATCCTTCAAAGGTGGAGGCAATCCAGCAAATAGACTGTCTGCACAACAAAAAGGAGATTCGGGATTTCAATGGTAAGATGAATTTCTTACACAGATTTATACCAAATTTGGTTGAGCATTTACCTTAATTAACTAATATGTTGAAAAAGGATAGCACTGTGAAATGGACCGAGGATGCCATGAAATCATTCAATTTGGTAAAGTTTGCTTTGACCACAGCCCCAATCTTGATCAGTCCTGATTATACTCATTATTTTATTATATTTTCATTTGCATCTGAGCACACCATGGCTATGGTGTTGATGCAAAAGAGGGAATAGGTGGAGCAATCCATTTCTTTTTTCAGTAGGACTATTCGAGATGTTGCCTTGCATTACAATATCATTGAAAAACAAGCTCTGGATCTTATAAAAGCATTGAAGGATTTCAGAGTATACATTTTGCATTCACATACCATAACATATGTTCTAACACAACTATCAAGGATGTTCTCATGTAAATTGATCCAGAGGGAAGAAAAGGTAAGTGGATAGCAGCAATGTTGGAGTATGATCTTGAGATTAAACCTACCAAACTGATCAAAGGACAAGGCTTGGCAAAACTGATGGCTGAATCAAATTTGCATGCTCTAGACATAAATCTCATTACAGCAATGTCAGATGATGAAGATGATGGCTCACTCATTCAAGTATCAGAAATGTTTCTCAAATCACCTTGGTATTATGATATAGTTTATGTTCTTTAGAATCTTTCTCCACCTCCTAGAATGTCAAGAAGTAAAGGTAGATCACTAAAACTAAAGTCTGCAAAATTCTGCATTTTAAATAGTGCTCTCTATTGGAAAGATCCGGGAGGAGTTCTTCTTAATTGTTTGGTTGAAGATGAAGCTCAACAGGTAATGAACGATTTTCATAGAGGTGATTGTGGAGGTCATTTGTTTTGGAAAGCAATAGCTAACAAAGTGTTGAGGGTAGGATATTATTGGCCAACTTTGTTTTCAGATTTATATAAGACAGTTATGAGCTGTCATGAATGCGAAGTTTTTCAATGAAAAACAAAGTTGCTTCCTCTTCCTCTAAATCCAGTTGAAATAAATGCACCTTTCCAGCAGTAGGGACTTGATTTTGTAGGAGAAATCCATCCTACATCATCAACACAACACAAATGGATTTTTACAGCTACCAATTACTTCACCAAGTGGATTGAGGCCATTTCGACAAGGCAAGCCATGGACACGATAATTATCTAGTTTTTAGAATCTAATATCTTGTCTCAATTTCGTTTCCCTCACAAGATTATAATAGATAATGCAACAACATTTAATTCAAAGAGGATGGTTTAGTTTTTCAACAAGTACAATATTACATTGGGTCACTCCACGGTATACTACCCGCAGGGTAATGGATTGGCTGAGTCATCAAACAAATCCTTGGTGAACATTATCAAGAAAATGTTGGAGGCAAAAAAGAAGAATGGGCATCGAAAGCTTGTTAATGCCTTGTGGGCCAACAGAGTGAGCAGCAAGAAATCAATAGGTATGTCACCTTTTGAGTTGGTTTATGGTACTAATATAATATTTCCTACATCACTTGCAGTCCCGGTCATGAGATTATTACAGGAATATGGCAGCGAAGAGGATGATATTCAATGCAGAATTAATCAAATGATTCACCTTCAGCAAACAAGGGAAGAATTTTCCCAAAACACTTTCCAGTTGCAAGAGAAGATAAAGAGAATTTATGACCGCAAAACCAAGGCAGAACAATTTCAGCTGGAAGATGTTGTGCTACGATGGGATGCACGAAATGAAGAAAAAGGAAAGCATGGTAAGTTTGACAATATAGGGAAAGGACCGTATAAGATATCGTCTTATCGAGGACATAATGCATTTTTGTTAAAGGAAATGGATGGTCAAGAATGTTCAGGATGACCAGTGAATGGTAGGCTCCTGAAACACTACTACTTTTGAGGTTGTTCCCTGAATTTACTTCACCATCATCGTATATACCGATTTACTTTTCCTCTCCAGGTTTCAAGTACACTTTCATATGAGCTTGGGGCCCAAAGTGAAGGCTATAAATCTTGAATGATTTGTGTCGAGTTTGGTTGATTCAGTTGATAGTCAAGTTTAGTGTCGGTCGTGAGTCAGTCTTCAGTTTGTATTAAGTCATTTTTCTTATTTTAGTCTTTTGTTTGTTTGACCATATTGCCCAATGGATGAGGCACTTGGTCTACAGTGTTCTTGACACCTCCAAGGAGCCGTCATCCTCAATAAGGCCAATGTTAGTGTCAGTATTTTCATACTTCCATCAGGGATCAAATTTGCTCTTTGCATTTTCATTTTAGGGGTCTCATACTGAAATTTCTACATCATTTCATTAGGTCATGTCAAACTGATCCATTGATGGTTGTCTTCTCTTCAAAAAATCTAATTTATTCCTCATAGAGTATACTTGCTAATCCTTCCTCAGGTTGTCTTCAGTTATGGTTTCATGGTCAATTCGCAATCATGCTTTCATTAGGTTATAGGGCATGTTTTCATTAGGTCTTAGGGTTTCATTTCCAAGGTCAAAAGCATGATTTAAAAGTGTAAATAAAGGGCAGAAAGGGTATGAGGATGATAAATAAGTCAAACATGATGGCTTGTAGGTCATAGTCACTATATAATTATCTTTTTAACTAATGTGATTTTCACCTCAAAAAACATGTTTTTGAGGTGAAAACAGAGTATTTTGAGTTAATTTGTATTTCTTATGTAATTTTAAGTCACTTTATGTAATAAATGATCCCGGCTACACCAATGCACCTCTCCTTGCTACAATACAAAGAAACACTGCAAAAAACGGTTCAAGTTGAGCATCATTCACCTGAAAATGAACAAAGAAGGGAAGGCATTAAAAAAATAGATTTGGAAAAGGTAAAGAAACATTAGAAAGTGGGTTTTCTAGTGAAAAATCAAAATATACTCCTATATAAGGTGTGACATTTCATTTTCAAGTTCATCATTCTCATTTGGCAAAGAAGGAGTCAAAAAGTGAGGAAAAGAGGAAAGGTTGAGTGAGTTTTTGGCCAAGGAGAAGTGGCGTTGCGCTTCCGGATGTTGGCGCTGCGTGTTTGGAGCAATGGAGAAGTGTCATTATGCTTCCGCAGTTTGGCATTGTGCATTTCAGGAAGTGGAGGTGGCGTTGCACGTTCATGGGGTGGCACTGCACATCTGAGCTAGGCATTGCACATAGGTAGATTTCAGTAGTGCAAAATTACACTGTGCTGCGCATTTAGGAGGGCGCTGCACGTCTGTAGTTTGCACTGCACATTGAGCAGCAAAGACCAGAAAGCCTCCAAACTTCATAATAACTTCCAAAGGACCCTCTCATCTCTCAAACAAGAGTGCGCAGCCTCAAACTTTGCAAACATGGACAAAGAAGATAGAGACTATGACGAGGAGGAGAACACCGGCAATGACAGTTCAACAAATAAACCTCGACATCGGAGAAAAACACACAAGGGAGGAAAAATTATCAGGGAAGAGCCATCAAACCTCGGAGAATTGCAGGCCTCTCAGTTGGCTATCACTTGTTTTAGACATCTAGGGTGCTATGAGTTCCGTGAGCAGGTAGAGAGAGTTCAACACCATCCTGAGCTCACCAAGCTTTTTGTAGCCCATCTTCAAGACAACAAGGTGACTCTTTCTGGGGTAACATTTACAGTTTCACCTTCCATTATTGTAGATGCAACTAGGATTCTGAATGTAGGGGAGAAGTGGTACAAGGCACAGGACCTAGGACCTAGATGAACACTATTA
This sequence comes from Pinus taeda, assembly GCA_000404065.3. Lineage (NCBI taxonomy): Eukaryota > Viridiplantae > Streptophyta > Pinopsida > Pinales > Pinaceae > Pinus > Pinus taeda. Next base: position 35,213 of record APFE030789957.1, read on the forward strand.
TGAGCCTTACATCAAACCCAGGTACAAAAATGAGGTGAAAAGACTTTTTCCTTTCATATTCCTTGAAGACAAGTATGCCCCCATGATGAAAATCATCATGAAATATTTCACTTGTGACGACATATTTTCCAGACTATACACCTATCACATTAGACTTCTCATGCATTTTACCAGGGTGAGGATGTTAAACCTCCCTTATTTCTTATTTAGGAATATTGAGAAGATGGCCCATTTTGTGCAGAAAAATCCACACCCTCGGCAGATTAGTAGTCTCTATCATTATTCCCTGATCAAGATGATCGTGCTTCATCATATTAGCCTCCTCAACATCTCTTGGGAGACATTTATTACTCATGACATCTTCATGGTTCCTCAAATTCCTCCACCAATGTCCCAAGAATCAAGAGGACCTTCTAGCAGTGCTTAGGTGAAGACAGATGAGAAAGCCAAACAGACTAGAGCTACCGAGGTTCCCGATACTTAGATGACATATCATAGGGGCACAAGGAGATTGTTTGTAGCTAATAGGAAAGTGTTTGCTCCACAGGATGTGGAAGGGACCTTGCCTTCTTCATCAACTAATAGGAAAATGCTAGCTCCACAAGATGTGGAAGGGGCTTTTCCTTCTTCATTAACACAGCAAGTACGGGTGCAGCAGCTGCACAAAGGGAAAGAAAAGATGTCATAGGAAAGTTTTAAGGATGAGGAGAAAGAGGGAGAATTTGATTTGACAAAGCATGATGAGGCAGAGCAGCATTATACTCATCATGGCATGGAAATAATTGACTTAGAGGCTCAGGATGAAGAAACAATAAAGGACATCATCATATAGGAAAAGGAGGCTCAAGTCCAAGCATTGATGTAAAATTTGGAGAGATCCAAGTATGTCATCACATATTTGGAATAAGAGAACAAGCAGTTGAGTAACAAGCAGGTTCTCATGGAGCTGGAACTTCTCAAAGTGAAACGATAAGGTGACAAGGAGGCACAGGTCTGACTCCTATTAAGAAGGAAATTGAGGATGATAGAGAGACTTGGCTTGAGAGAGTCAATTTTCATCTAGAGAAGTTATTGCAGAAGGCCAATAGGGACAACCAGATGATCAGGCACATGGCCTACCATTACAGGACTCCAAACAAAATTTGCAACATGAGGGTCAAAAAGATGAAAGCTAGGCTAAGGCGGGCTCTAAAGGGAAAAAGAGAGGAGGATAGGCTTAGGTTTCTCGCTGAAGCTTCCTTGGCTCATCAAGATGCTTGATGATGGTGCTACTCACCAATTTTGGTTAGGTTTGGAGAAGATTTTGTTTTTTGAAAATTTTGGAAATTGCACACACAAAAAATCTGGCTCAACACGTAGCCCCACTGGTGTTGTGCTTTTCCAAGGGGAACCCAATGCAAAAATGGCTTGAATTTTTGGATTCAAAGCGATGTGTACATGCACCCTATGGATTTTCTAAGTTTTTGGGGCCAAACTAGTCCACCAAGAAGTCAAATAACACCCTAGAAATGACCTTTCTGCCACTTTTTGGACACACAGAAGCAGTCTTGGGAGAAACAACTTTTGAGGAGTCAAATTAGCTTAAAATGAAGCAATTCTAGGTGTTTTGGAAGGTATACTTGAATATATTTCCAATGAGATATCATGAGCTCAATTTGGATGCCGGGAAGGCTTCCAAAAAGAACTTGAAAGTGGCATTATGCATTGGGCCAGTGGCGTTGCGCGTAGGGCAAATTTTGCACAAGATTGCTATTTTTCTATGTTTTGACTGTGTTCATGGATTTTCTCTCATGGAGGATGTTTTACTATTGTAAATGATGACTTAGCTTGTAAATATGATGGATAATTAGTAGTAGAGGGTAGATTCATTAGATTAAAAGTCAATTTGAGCTCAAATGAATCAGTTTTACACTTTTAGAGGCAAGTTGTTAAGATGCCTATATTCTTGTTTCTTTTTCAGTGTTGGTTAGATTAGCTCCTCATCTTAGGGATTCGACCCCTGAGGATGGTAGGAGGTTGAAACAATGGCTATATCTTCTTCTTCTTTCTCATTGTAAAGGGTTGGACTCAGTTGGATTCTTATGCCTTGATTGTACATCATTTTGTAGCAATTTAGCAAGAGATTAATAAAAATTGCAGTTATTTCTTTGGGATCCATGTGGTTTGAAGTTTAATTCAGTTTCTTATCTTGTGATCATATGTTAAAATGTTTTTTTTACTTAATTAATCATTTCATTTCTTCTGAGTGGATGTTTTCAAGTTGATAGGCAGAATCCATAACATCACTGCTCTGCTTTGGGGAAATATTCACCATTTCATGTTTTCTATAGTTTAGGAAGGATCCATGGTAATCACATGCTTTTCCTAACTTCTCACCAGTCTTAAAACACCTCACCCATTAAGCCCTAGAGTGCTAAACCTTATGCCTACCTTGCCCCATTGAACACCCTACAATTTTGACCTAATTCCCTAGCCCTAACTATCCAACTCCTCCTGATCTAGCAAAACCCCTTCAAAATCAAATCAAACCTTGTGCTCCTATACCTAGCCTAATATCCTTTTCCTGATCCAGTCATCTTGGCTAAGATCCTTATGGAGAGAGCCCTCTCCTGGCCTAGTAAGGCTAGCTACTTGGCTAAGCGTGGTTTGTGGTTACCCTGGCATTTTCTTCCTTCAACCTGAGGTTCAATCTAGGTGATAACAATAAACACTAAGGATGACAATTGGATTCGATGGTGCAAGTTAAAAGTTAAATGTATTTACTATGGATAGGAAAGTTGGATTCGATGGTGCAAGTTGGAATTTAAATGAAAGTTAAATGTATTTACTATGGATAGGAAAGTTCCACAAAAGTAAGAACAAGCCAGAATTAATGCACTTACCATTTAACACAAAAGGAAAATGGAAAACACTGCTTTATATTCCTCACTACCTTGAAATAGAAATTAATCCATATGAATATTATTATGGCTTCCCACACGCAACGAAGGACATTACAACAAGGGGAAGCATGAATATGATGGAGTTGATTTGCCGCCATTTGCTAGAAGTGGACAAAGGTATTCATATTCATCATAATGGAAAGGGAGTTTGTATTGACATTGATGATCATGATGATATGCATGCCAATGCTGCCACCACCACCACTAGCAATTCATGGAAATATAGCAGCAAAGAATTGACATCACAACACACTGAACCATCATCTTCTTATTTTCTATCCACAATTATAAGAAGTGCAAAGGAAGTAAATGTGAAAGTAAAGTTGCAAGCACATGAGGAGGGGAATGCAGAGATGAATCAGAACAAGGCAAGGCATTATTAAGGAGTTGGGAAATGACCATGGGGAAAATTTGCAGCTAAAATAAGGGACCCTGGTAAGAAAGGGGCCAAAGTTTGGCTGGGAACTTTCAACACTTCATAAGAGGACACTCTCACATATGACCATGCTTCCTTTAGAACCCATGAAGCAAAGTCTCTTCTGTAACTGCATCTAAAATCCACACCACCATATGCATATGCATTAGGGAATTTCATTGATTCGATGTGGCAAGGGTATGTGGTACCAAGTGAGTGTCATGCAGGTGCCATGTGGTTGGACTTGCCTACATGGCAAGGTTTTATTGGCTAAAATTAAATAGGTCATATCTTGTGATCTGATTATCATATTCTAATGAAGTTTATATCGCCAAAAATTTCTAATGAGTTAAGTGTGATGGTGACGTTCAAGGTTAATTCTACTAACTTTAGGAAAATGAAGAAATTTATAAACCCATTTCCATGATGAGGAAATCAAGGTCGAGTTAGAGAAAAGTATAACCTCCCATAGAGCCGCTTAAGGTTGGGTTGGTGGGAGGGAGCTCTACATTGTGGATCCTTTTTATTTATTTTGATTCCTTGAATTTTCCCCTTCCTTGGAATTGTCATGAGTGTTGTTAAAATGAACATGCTTGGAATAGTGCACCACTTGCTTTGGATATTCAAGAGAGTTGTTGCTAGATGTTGTGAATTTTTTATCAATCTTCTTTTGATGATCTCCATTCGATGAGGTTGAGGGATCATTGCTCTTGCATGCTTCACAATTTTCTTGATAACCAAGGCATGTCTTAATAAGAGGGACCTCTACATGTTGAGAATGTGATCCAAGGACCCACTTCCTTTGTGGAACTTTGAATTGAGTTGCTCCAATTCTTCTCTTAGGAGGATAACTTTCTCTTCTAGTCTTTCACAAATTTGATCCTTCTCATTTAACGATTCGGACATAAATTCCTTTTCCCTTTTTTCTTCTTCTAGTTCAACTTTGAGAGCAAGAATCATGTGTCTTCATTTAGAATTTGTCTTGAAGTTATTGCATCAATTGACTTTCTTTCTTTCTAAGGGTCCTTATTTCCCTTAATGCACTTTTAAGTTTTCCCTCATAATAAACTTCTACTTCAGGTTCTTTGGTCTCAACAATGAATAGTATTGCATCCCTTTCTTCATTGATCACACTTCATTGCTCTTACCGTCACTTTGTTCTTTTCAATAATTTTTTTTTTCTTACTAGCTTGTTTCTTCTTTTTATACTTATATTTCAATCTTGACTCATCATAACTCTCATTCATTTTAGCATAAGGACATTTAGATGCATAATGGCTTATCCCTCCAATTCAAAACATTTGAAATAAATCTTACCTTTGAAGTTGTTGTTCCTCTCTTCAACTTTCCAACATACTTGACTTCTTAATCAGAGTTAGAGTCTTCTTACTCTTTTTGCTTCTTCTCTTTTTTTTCCTTGAAAGATGCCTCTTTGACTCATGATTTTTCTTCCCTGATTCTTAACTCATGTGAAAATATTTCCATGAAGTTTATCCACGAACATCTTGTCTAATTTTGATAATTCCTCAAGAGATAAGACTTTAGGATTCAATATTGATGAGAATGGTCTCAAAACCTTTTAAGCAACATAGCTATCTGGGACTTCTTCACCGAGACCTGTAATGGAGTTGACTATATTGTTTACTCGAAGAAAATATGAAGCGATCATAATTTTTTTCCATCTTCAAACCTTCTAATTGTCTCGGGAGTGCTTGCAAGGCTAACTTCTTTGGCTTTTGCATCCCCTTCACAATAAGCTTTGAGATAACTTTATACCTCATGGGCTGATTTACATTGCATTACCTTAACAAATTTTGATTATTTCAGGCCACTTAAGATATCATGCTTAGGTTATGCATTATATGTGTATATTTCCTTCTCTATTACATTCGTCTGAATAGTATTAGGAACTTTACACTCGATTTCCACAATTGCCCAAACTTCTACTCCCAATGAAGTGAGACATGTCCCCATCCTTATCTTCCAGAATGCATAATTGGTTCCATCAAACATAGGGGGCATCCCCACTGCTCTATTCATGGCCATTTCTCCCTAATGTTTGACCTTCCCGTAGTTAGTTGTTCTGAAGGTAACCCACAGGTAACCTAACCCTAATACAACTTGTTGACCCAAAGGTCACATTGAGAAGGGGGGGTGGGGGTGAGGTGTGAATCGGTGTGAGATCAATTTTACTATTTCACAACTTTTCATAATCAAATAACCATATAGTAATGAATCATAAACATCAACTACAACAAAACATGAAGCTACCATCACATCACAAAGAGACAAGTTTTTAGGTGGAAACTTATGTGGGAGAAAACCATCAATCTTATTCTTCTTTATCTTCAATTCATTACATGGATTTGTTGGATGTGACATGCTAAGGCAACTACCCTCAAGAAATGCAATCTACCAATTTTGGTAGGCTACAACCTTATTGAGGCACCAACCTCAAAAAGGCAAGTAGTTGCTCATTGTAGGCTACAACCTGATTGAGGCTTCAACCTCGAAAAAGAGTAGACTCCAACCTGCTCTAGGCTCCAACCTCGAAAATGAGTAGGCTCCAACTTGTTCTAAGATCCAACCTCATTGGAGGCACTGACCTCCTTCTTCAACTTTCTTGTGGACCTCTATTTCATATCATTTTCAAACTAGATCCATTATCATCATATATCACTAAATAATAAGTAATATCAAAATATGCAATATGCAACCACTGCAATCATTGTCACTACAATCACAACCTGCAACCATTATCATTGCAATCAGAAATTACAACCATTATCACTCCAATCATTGCAATAAATATTCATATCAATCATTGTCATAATGTTGTTCATAATTCCAACATATTCATCAATTTAATCACTCGAACACTTTATTCAAACCTATTTTCACCATGTATCCAAAACCACTATACCATATTCATAAATCCTCAAATAAATCCTCAAAAGCATACACAATAAAATCTGACCATCAAAAGTGTGAAAAAAACATCACATACCCCTCCTTACATCCATTTCCACTCTTTAATCACCCAACTTCTTTAAAAATCGTACTTGAAGTACTATTAAACCCAAAAACTTAAAATAACCATATTATATACCTATATCTGAATTACAATATTAATTATTAATTATTAAAATTAATTAATTAATTAATTAATTAATTACACCACTCCAAATATTAATTATTAGAATTATAATTTAAATATAATAAAATTTATAAAGATAGTAACTCTATTTCTTTAAATATAGATTTAATAAAAACAAATTATAATATAGTAAGTTTTATAATGAGATTTTTAAAACGATTAAAAAGTACAAATAATAAATTATAAAACCTTTAAGCTTCTCTGTAATAATTTTTATGGAACTCACGTTTTCCAACCAGGGAGGTCAACATCAAATGTTGTGCGGACATGGCAAATTGTATCACGTATGGGGTTCAATTAAAAAGTAACTTCGTGAAATTTTCAAAGTGGCCGTCCACGGATTCCATTCAAATTTGACCTTTGACTAGGATTATACGGTGGCTGTTTTTTTCATGAAATAAAATGAGTAAAGAAAAGATGTGAGAAGACTCTTTATGGAATTGTATGCAGCTTGCTGCATACGTTTTCAAAATTTGATTGTTTTAAATTACTTTAAAATAAGGATGCGAGGAGAGTTTGAATTTTTTATTTATTGAATTAACGTTAATAGTAAAAATCAAATTGTATTAGGATCTTTGAGGGTGTTAAATTTATTTTCCCTGGTATTTGATGAAATCAGAAATATGAAAGTATTTAATTTAATTTAATAATGTAATATTTTTCTAATAAATAATTGTAATATTTTTTAAGTAAGATCTTACATTGAGGGTTTTAGATTAGATGGTCACGGGGAAATCTTATGATATTAAAAAATCTATTAGTTTAATAAGAGCATAAGAGAAAAAGTTTTTTATAGATTTAAAATGCAAAATACATATATTGAAAGGAGTTTTATAAATCACAAAAGAAAGATAAAGAAACCAATAATTGATAAATGAAAATAATAAGAGTTAATAGGCTAAGAGGAGGGATTTTAGTCTTTTGCTACAACTTGGATTTTCTACTTGATGATTCTCGATGAGCATCCAACAATAGAAGGGATACCATGGTGCTTGTCAATGCGTTCTAATTGATGGTCTAGATCCATCATGTGCCAATGTAGGCAGGGGAAATTTTAGTAGCTAATATTCGCAAGTGGGTTATTTTCTATACTTTTTCCAAAAAAAAATCGTCAATTTCCATTTTTTTCTAAAAATAATTTGCCTGAGTTTTATCGTATGAATTTATTTTACCTTAAAAATCACCAAGATCTTACAAAGACTAACATAATGTAATCAAAATTTTAGATATTTTTACAAAAATATCATCGAACATTTTACGAATTTTCTATTATAGATTACTAAGATTTGCCAAGGTTTATAAACTTTCAAATAGATATCCATCCTCAAGATTTTCCATGGATGTAGGTGTTCCATGGAGAGGAGGAGGTCCTATTTGTTTTTGTGCCTATCGAGTAAGACTTTTCCTAGTAAATATTTCATGTGCCAATACAGGTCCATCATGTACATACATTGATTATATTGTCCATGTGTGTTACCTACATTAGGCAACCAATCAACATTTGATAATCTCTTTTTATCCAAGAGAAGACACCATCAGTTGGTTATTCCCTTTCAGTGTGTGAGAGTTCTTCCTAAATAGGATGTGGGGCGAGATCCTAAAAATGTGTTGTCGAGCTTTCAACTCTGAGTTGAGCCCATGTAATACCCTAATTGTTGCACTCCTGAGAGTACGTTGTCCCCCAAAAAATACGAGCTCTCTTAAGTGACATGGTTTCCTAAGGAGGAAGGTTGGGCCTAAGAGCAAGGAGGGGGGTGTCACAAAAGAGAGGAGGGTGCACTGGGAGTGAGGTTTCCACAAGAAAGAAAGTTTGGAATAATGTCTAGGGCAAAGGGTTGAAGTCTAGAGAGGGTTGGACAAGAAGAAAATTTTCCAGGAAAGGATTTCTCCAGAGAGAGGGAGTGCCCTAGAGGTTAGAGTTCCAAAATAGAATGAGGTGCTAGTAAGAATGCAAAGGCACAAAAGATGACAATTAAGACACAAAAGATAAAGCCTTAAAGAAGGTGGAGTTTGAAACGAAGTCACCTAAATGTGTAAGAGCAAGAAATAACCAGGGGGTGAGGAGAGTCGACCTATAATAAGGTGACGCTAGCCTGTTGTCAAGATGGCATCTCACTACACTAGAGCTCCTAAGCCAAGTCTAAAAAGCAAGATGAGACTCTATCCAATAGTGGCTTCTAGTGGCCAATGTGAATTGAAATTCAGAGATGGGAAAGGAAAATGTTGAAACCATGGAGAAAAGCTCGCTAACAAGTTGATATTCCTTTCTGAGAAAATCTTCAAGAAATTTGATAAAGTCTAAGAGTTGTATGATGAAAGGAATTGTTATCAATGGCATGGAGGAGTGAGTAGGGTTAAGTTGCAAATCGAGGATCTAGCTCCTTCATGACAGATGAGTCTGAGTTTTTAGAGCCCTCAATTTAACTATTTTAAATGCAAACCTTATGTCAAAAGTTTCCTCTGGATGTGATGTGGGGGATAACTAGGACCTGATCATTGAAACTCCTCATTAATGGTAGTAACATTTGATGAGTTTCATGAGGTGAACAAATCAATTGATAAAATGCAAAGATCCTCTGCTATAGTTTTTGGCCCAAAAGTCACATTAAGAGGGGTGTTGGGTTGTGTTATATTCTTTCCATGTAGTTAACAGGGGGTTTGAAGGGAAGGAAAATTTTGGTTTTGGACCCTATGTTAGCTTGGGCGGACCCAACTATGGTTTTGTGCATGATTTTCGCACATGTTTTTTGGACACGATGGTTTTCAATCCATGGTATTGGATGCGATGGTTTTCGGTCCATGGTATTGGATGCTTCAGCATGTATAAATATGTATTGTAACATTGAAAGGAACTTAATGAAAAATCAAGCTGGTAGTCCTGGTTTTGGGATCCAGTGGGAAAATCTCTGTGTATATGTGTTTTATGTGTTATGCTCTCAAATTGTTTATTTTTCTGTGTTTTAGAATTCGTATGCAAGTAATTTCTATACTGGGTTAAAACCTACATTTGGTATCGGAGATGTTTTTGGCTTCAATGGGACACCTTTGTTGCTGAGGGGTTTCGCTTGGGCCTATGGTAAACCCTGTTCAGTGGGAGATTTGCGAGATCGATTCTCGTGGTGAAAGAAGATGGCGAGTGGTGGAAAGAGAGAGATCGAGAAATTTAATGGTTAGAATTTTGAGTTGTGGAAACTTAAGATGGAGGATCTGTTGGTGAATAAAGATCAGTGGATCGCGGTAGATCCAGGTACTAAACCAACGGGAGTGACCGATGAAGAATGGAAGAAGTTGGATCAGAAAGCAAAGAGCACAATATGATTGTGTGTCTAAAATTCAGTATTGATGAATGTATCAAGGGAAGCTACGACAAAGGCTTTGTGGGACAAGTTAGGGACTTTGTACCAATCGAATTCTCTGGTGAAAAAATTGTTCCTGTGGAAAACGCTGTATAACCTGAGGATGAAAGATGGAGACTCGGTGATAGAGCATATGAATGTGTTTAACACTGTGGTAAGTCAGTTAGCATCTATTGATATTAAAATTTCAGATGAAGATAAGTGCATCAGTTTGTTGTGTTCTCTACCAAATTCGTGGGATAATCTAGTTATTGCAATAGGTAGCAATGTAATTGCCTTGCATTTTGATGAAATATTCTCATCCTTGCTGACGGAGGAGATGAGATGGAAAAATATGGAGAGCCAGAATGGTGATGCCTTGTCTATACGAGGACGGCCCCAAAAGAGAAAAATAAGTCATCGAGTGGGAGATCTAAATCTAGAGGGAGATCTAAATCTCCAAGAAAACCTGTAAAGGTGGTGTGCTAGAAATGTGGAAAGGAAGGGCAATTCAAAAGGGATTGTAAATCTAAAGCTCCTGATAAAGGAAAGGGATTTGATGATGCTCCTTCTACAAAAACGAAAATCACCTTAGATGAAGGTGGGGATGTGTACTTGGCTTCTTCAAGTACACATGTAGATCATGAGGCATGGTTGATTGACTCAGGTGCATCCTTTCACTTCACTCTCCATAGAGAGTGGTTCTGCGAGTATGAGAAATATGATGGTGGTGATGTCTTCTTAGGAATGACAGGAAGGCTAGAATCATTGGTCATGGAAAAGTAAAGTTGAAGTTGCAAGGTGGAAGGTTAGAACACTTCCGGGTGTTCTACATATTCCTGCATTGGCCAGAAATATGATTTCTGTAAGCAAGTTGGATGATGCAGGTGTAAAAACAGTGTTCGAGAAGGATACCTACAAGATGGTTCGGGAGCACTGGTATTGATGCGGGGAGTTCGGATTGGAACTCTGTACAAGCTGCAAGGTAGCACTGTTGTTGAGGGTTGCAATAGTTCTATGGTTCCTGAAAATGGAGCAGAAAATCTAGTGGTCTCTGGAGAGAAGACCATGTTGTGGCATCAAAGGCTTGGACATATTGGAGAGAAGGGCCTTCGAATACTTCATGGAAAAGGTATGGTAGAAGGTATGAGTAATAGCTCTCTGGATTTTGATTTCTGTGAAAATGGTGTATATGGGAAGCAGAATCGGGTGAGTTTCCCCTCTAGTGGTAAGAGGACGAAACAAATATTAGAGCTTGTGCACAGTGATGTGTTTGGACCTGCGAAGTTCCATCACTGGGTAAGCCTATGTACTATGTATCATTTATAAATGACTTCTCAAGGAATACATGGAAATATTTCCTTAAGAAGAAATTTGAAGTCTTTGGCAGGTTTAAAGAATTCAAGTCTCTGGTGGAAAACCAGATAGAGAAGAAGATAAAGGTGTTGAGGACAGAAAATGGTGGAGAGTTTTGCAATAAGGAATTTGAAGAATTCTATAAGAAGTGTGGTATAGCACGGCAGAAGACTACTCCATATACACCTCAACAAAATGGAGTTGCCGAAAGAATGAATAAGACATTGATGGAAAGGGAAAGAAGCATGCTGAGTGGTGTCGGGTTAGGACAGGAATTTTGGGCAGAGGCGGTGGATACTACCTATTACCTGGTCAACAGGTCACCTTCATCAGCGTTGGAGGATAAGACTCCACAAGTGGTATGGACTGGTAAGAAACCCTCTCTTTCACATCTGAGGGTATTTGGATG